>CM051274.1:9671162-9878848 GCA_027921565.1 Artemia sinica
TTCTTCAGAGATATTTCGTCTCTGCGATATCGATGGCGCTGAGGATAGATTTTGCAGCTGGCCACGTCTCTGCTCCATACATCAACACTGTGCTGACTGACGCATTGTAAATGCGTATTTTGGTAAAGCGGCTTATGTTTGGCTTTCGTCAGATGCTAATAAGCCTCCCAACAAGTGCCGACGCTTTGGCTATTCAAGATGTAAGCTCTTTTGTTTCGTTTGTTCATGTATTTAAAAATAAAAGGCTGATTGATTGATTGATTGATTGATGGAAGCCATCCTTCGACATAATAGATCCCAGGTAAGTGAAGTCTTCAACCATATCTACTCGGTTGGTTCCGGTGTTGACTTCCTTTACGGCAGAACGGGACGTGGTGGGTTCAAGGAGCATAACTTTGGTTTTCTGCCAGTTGATCTTCAGTCCAACTTTTGAGGCTTCTTCTGAGAGCACCTGGAGACTTTTGGTGACCATTTTGACGGTGTCCGCAACTAGCGCTATGTCGTCGGTGAAGTCAGCATCAGAAAGTAGCCGGTCTCCGAACTGGACCGAACTGAAGGCGATTCGTCGCGCTGGTCATAACATGGTCTATGACGCAGTCGAAGAGCTTGGGAGCGGCGGAGCAACCTTTCAGGACGCCAATCTTCACCGAGGATGTGGGACTGCGTTTTCCATTGACTTGCACGCAGCTCTGCGTATCGTCATACAGCTTTTCAAAAAGTGAGCAATATTTCTGGGTAGGCCCGTAGTTCTCAGTATCAGCCAAAGTGAACGGCGATCAACAGAATCGAAGGCAGCTTTAAAGTCCACGAATGCAATGCACGCTTTTCAGTGGAACTCTCGCGTCTTCTCGATCAACTGGCGCATAGTGAAAATTTTCTCCGTCGTCGACCTACCAGGCATGAACCCGGCTTGCTGGACTCTTCTCTTTCTACGCAAAAAGGTGGAGCACTTTTTCCTGGAATGACATGGCGAAGACTTTACCAGGAACAGGAGAGAAGCGTGATCCCGCGATAGTTGGAGTAGATTTGACGGCTGCCCTTCTGTTTCCAGAGGGGCAATATGATGCCAGTCGTTTGGTATGCTTTCCATCGTCCATACGTCTGAGAAGATTAGCTGGAGCCACAGAATCATCGCTGCACCCCCGTACTTGAGGAGTTCTGCAGAAATACCAAAGACGCCAGGGGCTCGATTGTTATTTAACCGTTTTAACAGCATTTCGAATCTCAGAGGTGGTAAACGGTTGTTATACGAGGTCGGAAGTAGCCTTGGGTATGGCCATGGCTGCTTGAATCAGATCTAGATTGGAATGAGCAACTGGCTCGGCGTTCAGAAGCGTTGAGAAATGACTGCTCCAGACGGAGTAGTTGCCTGCATCGTCATCCAGTATGCTGCCGTCAGCAGACAAAACATGGCTCACGATGGAAGTCTTCCCTTCCATTAGCCCGTGGAGGTGTTTTTACAGGGATCAGGCGTCTCCTTTCCTTGCAGCATCTTCAAGATCACTGGCTTTCTTGTCGACAAAGGTCTTCCTATCCCCGTGCAGTAGGCTATTGCACAGACCATTTAGTCGTCTGTACTCTGGCATATTCTTTGCTAAGCGGGCCTTCCAGCGCAGCTCTATCACGGACAGAGTCTCCTGGGATATCCAGGGTTTATTCTTGTGTCTCCTGCGACCAATGGTATCAAACAGTTCGTGGTAACGAACTGTAAGTAAGGAGCGACCCGGCTCAATAGTACCGAAGCTGTAAAAACCGGAATTTTGATACCCATAGATACATCAATAGAATCAGATTTTTATGCTGATTTCAAGTATATAAGTTCCATTAAGTTTAGTTTTACCCATCAAAAGTTACGCGCCTGAGAAAATTTGCCTTATTTTCGAAAAAAGGGGGAAACACCCCCAAAAAATCATAGAACTTTAATGAAAATCACTCCATCGGATTCAACGTATCAGAAAACCCTTCTGCGGAAGTTTCAAGCTCGTATCTGCAAAAATGTGGAATTTTGTATTTTTTGTCAACAGAAAGATCAAGGATGCATGTTTATTTATTTTTGTTTTCTTTTTTTTATTATTTCCCCAGGGATGATCTTATCGATCCAGTAGTCCTAGTATATCGTAAGAGGGCTCATTTGAATGGAAATTAAAAGTTCTAGTGCCCTTTTTAAGTGACCAAAAAAATTGGAGGGCAACTTGGCCTCCTCCGACGCTTTTTTTTCCCAAACTAACCCAATCAAAATTTTGAGATAGCCATTTTGTTCAGCATAGTCGAAAATTTAAAAATATGTCTTTGAGGATGACTTAATCCCCCACAGTTCCCGAGGGAAGGGCTGGAAGTTATGAACTTTGCCCATTATTTACATATAGTATTGGTTAATGGGAAGTATAAAGACGTTTCAGGAGGGATTTTTTCTGATGGGGGGGGTGTCGGAGGAGGGGGTTACGGGGGGAGGATCCTTCCATGGAGGATTTCTCCTTGGGGGAAGGGACATTTCTATGAAGGGGGCGCCGGATTTTCCAGCATTTTTAAAAAAACGATCAGAAATTAAATAAAAAAACTAGTTTTTTCAACTGAAAGTAAGGAGCAACATTAAAACTTAAAACAAACAGAAATTATTACGTATATGAGGGGGTTCGCCCCCTAATCAATACCTCGCCCTTTTCGCTAAAGTTTTTTTTAGTAGTTTCAAAAGAGCTATCTATTCTAATTAACCGGCCTTTGTGATTCAGGGGTTTGTGATTCGAACAAAACTCGAACTTTAGCGTAAAGAGCAAGGTATAGACTTGGGGGCAAACTCCCTAATATACGTAATAAAACATACGAATATAGAAGTTCGTTACGTAATTTAATTCGTAAGTTACGTCAGAACAAAATTTCGAGAAAGCCATTTAGCCAAAAAGTAAAATTAATATGCAAATTTCGTTTTAATTATTCATGTAGGTGAGCCAAATCAAAGCTGCGTTAATTCAAAAACGTTCAGAAATTAAATAAAAAGAACAAGTTTTTTTAACTGAAAGTAAGGAGCGACATTAAAACTTAAAATGAACAGAAATTATTCCGTAAATGAAAAGGGTGGTCCCCTCCTCAATAGCTTGCTCTTTACGCTAAAGTTTGAATCTGTCACACGACTTTATTTTTTAAAACAATAAAAACTTTAGCGTAAAGAGCAAGGCGTTGAGGAGGGGACAGCCCCTTTCATATACGGAATAATTTCTGTTCGGTTTAAATTTTAATGTCGCTCCTAACTTTCAGTTAAAAAGACTTGTTTTTTTTTATAATTGCCAGCAGAATCGAGTATGTTATCTTTGAAAGACTTCTATGCTACTTCAGGGTCGTCCAGAACTTGGAGGCAGCTAAACCGGTTAGAGATATCGAGAGTATACTTCTGTAGCATCTCAGATGTAGCCAGACTACTCAGATCGAACTTGGAAGGCCGTCTTTCTTGTCGTTGGGCTCTCAGCCGCTGCCTTAGCGTGGCGAGTATAATCCCATGGTCTGTGTTTCCAAGCTTGGCCGACCTATAAGTCCGGCAATTTGTAATTGACGAGTGCCAGTGACCCGAGTTCATAACATACTCGATCATCTTTTTGTCGTTACTATACCAAGCGTATTTGTGCATATCTCGTCTCTGAAAGAGCGCGTTTGGTGTGACCTGATTATGCATATTGCAGAGCTAGAGGAGTCTTTGTCCGTTGTCATTCAGTGACGACGGACAAGACTTGTCAGGTACCAAGGACAATGCAGCTTAAATTTGATTGTTTGAACTCTTTAAGCTGAAAGTTACGAAGAAATGTATTTTTTAAGAAGTTAGGAAAAATCGGAAATTAAATTCTTGATAGTAAAGATCTCGTAAAGAGTTATGTGGCATTTGGTAGTAGCGGCTGGTAAATGTAAAAAACAAATTAAATGCGATATAGTGGATATACTGACTGCATGTCCACTATATGATATAATACTCATTGCATGAGTATTATTTATAGTAAGAAGAATGTGACGGGCATTCAAAATATATATTCTATGCAGGGGAATACGTACTTGTGTCCATGTCCCATCATTTCAAGATATTATATCTTGAAATGATGGGACATTGATAAGATAAGATATTTATTTTTAAAAACATCGCTGTCATAAGCCCACAAAGGGCCGAACATGGACATGAAAGGATAACTGTACTTATCAATATTTTTCTTTTTTTAATATTGTGTACCGAGGAGGTTCAAGTGCCGATCTTGACCGAAGTTTTGTCATGATTAGCCAGTGTGGTCTCAGAAATTATCTATGTTAAATTTAACTAATTAATTTTGCTTATTTATTTTCATTATTCCACGTGACAATACTGACAAAAATATACTACTGCTCTAAAAACTTGATTATTTTGAAAAAAAAAAACCTGTAAAATGCTAGAAAATTGTGGTTTTCTGGTAGGAAAAGATCTAAGGTGGGTGCAATGGGGAACAATTTTTTTTATGTCCTTTGTACATTTAGGGTTTTCTGACTCCATAATTGAATTGGTAAAGGAATTATTTTGAAAAAATGATTTTGAAAAATCTAATCCCATCTAATCTAAGTCTCTGGACTCTTGATTGATTAGGCCGTGCCCAACAATGCCTAGTTATTTACTGCGTAGGCCTTCTGACAAGACATATACAATCCCTCTTATAACTGACAATTTTAGGTATTTTACCGAATTCAAGACCTGTTAATTTAAGTTTTATATACTTAAATTGATATTCGTTATTTTTCGTTTTTGAGTTATTTAAAGATCTTAATATATAAACGGCCTGAAAATTCTATAAATTGTATGATTATATAATATACGAACAAAAAGTCGAAATTTCCATCAACAAAAAGGTTTGGGAATATAATGTTATTTTTTTGGGCTGGGGATAGTCCTCCTATTTGGTCTCTAAGGAAATGTTGTAGCCTATACTATAGCCTATAATCTATGATATACAAAGTATAAGCCATTTCATTATAATAATTTTTGATATAAAATATATAATACTGTTGGTCTCGTATAAATAAGTTATAATTTCTGTTTTCCGGCTTTGTTTCCTTTTGGCCTTTTTTGGGGGGCGTCTACTGAAGGTTTACTTTTCTATCTTTTTTTATAAGATGTAAAAAAAACATAAAGCTTTTTTGGGGGTTTACAAACCAACTAGAAGATTTGTGCAAAACTTTCGGAAATATTATACCATAACATTCTGTATTCTATTATAGCATTCCCATATTATATTATATAGGACATTCTACATTAGACAACATTCTATATTCTTTAATGTTAAAATATAATAGTGTATTTTTCAGGTGGTTATGTCAGTGATCCGACTGATGTGACGTCACCTACCTTACAGTCACCTCGGACCCCAAAAACTCCAGCTACTGCCTCCTCAGTGTCTGGGGGTGAGAAAAGTTTTTCATCCCTAAGAAAAATATTGGATCAAAGACGGCAACTAGTTATGCAACTCTTTAATGAGCAGGGTATGTTTCCAACAACCCAAGCGACTTCAGCGTTCCAAGTAAGCGGTATTTGATTGATTTAATTATTTCTAAATCTAATTAATAACCAATATTCAAATTAACATTTATTCAATAATTTTATTTCCTATTGGTGAAAATATAGTCTATGTACCGTTAACTTGTAGGGGTATGTTTCAAACAATCCAAGCGACTTCAGTGTTCCATTTAAGTGGTATTTAATTGCATTAATTCTATATATTATTATTGTTGTTATTATGATTATTCATTTATTTCCCGTCAAAAAAAAGGTACAATAGACGGAGTAATCACTAAAGATAAGAAACAGAAAAAAAGCACATAAACACACATTGAAAATTCAAATGCATGACAAAAAAAAAAACAAAAAAAAAAAAAAACAACAAAATTCTTCATTACATACATTACGTTAATACGAACAAACTATTGCGAACAAATTGATAACCATGGGTGATGAGAATCTCTTTGATAACGGGATAGAGATTTATTAATACTAATATTTGGGTCTCCAAGCTTATACAAATGGATAATTTTACGGTTTCTTGTCCAAGGAGGCAATTGTAAAAGATACTTAGCAAATCTGAAGAAGATTGATCGTAGGTGATTGAAGATTGAGCGTAAGATACACTAATTTTACGCTCAACGTGAGATATCAGCAAACGACTTGTGTGGCCGATAGATGCGCCAATTGGAAGGCCCAGGTAAATAATATGGTCTGTGGATTTGATCAAAGAACCGTCCAGATTTAGGAGAGAAGTAGGGGGATTTCGCCAATTGAAAAGGACAAC
The DNA here is from genome assembly GCA_027921565.1 of Artemia sinica. Lineage (NCBI taxonomy): Eukaryota > Metazoa > Arthropoda > Branchiopoda > Anostraca > Artemiidae > Artemia > Artemia sinica. The sequence goes on from CM051274.1 coordinate 9,677,447, forward strand.
TTTGGTTTTCTCAGGATTAAGAGAGAGACCGATTTCTGAATATTCATCTTTGACGAGTTTTGAAATTCTTCTCAATGCGCTGGATCGTACGGCCGAGATTCAAGATGTCATCAGCATAACAAATAAGATACACATCGATTCTCCCAAGAATATAAGAAGGAAGATATTTTGCCTGAGCGTCCAGGACACTATTATTGAACAGGGCTGGGGAAATGATAGCTCCCTGTCTACTTCCTTTCGTAACGGGGATGGGGTACTGAGGAATTACAAGCATAGTCGAGGGAGTCGAAGAGTTTGACCTCACACGAGAATTAATGCAATTGTATTGGGATTGATGAAGAGCCGACTTTATGGGTAAACGGAATGAAAGTTTCAAACGCGCTCTAAGATTCCTATATAAATCCATGAGAACACGGACTACTGATGGGTTGACGCCTCGCTTTGCCGTATGAAGAAGAATGGACGAAGGGATTAAGGAATCGAACTCACGTTTAAGGTCACGCCCGGCGAGGACCAGACTTTCTCCTGAAGATCCAGCGTCGGCGGTAAAACTACTGTGAAAGCGTGAGAACAGCCAGATTAGCCTGAACACCGGCCTGATATGAGGGAACGTAATATTTCAGTCTTAGCTCATCAATGAAAAGGAGCTCGATAAGTTTACAGAGCGCAGTAGAGACGGTGATGGGACGGAAGGAGGAACGTTGTGACTCAGATTTTTCTATTTTGGGAATCGGAGTCAGATCACAGATGCAAAACGGCAAGGAACAGCACCTGTATCAAATGTCATTTGATGAGAAGGCTGAGGTGACGCACCAGTACATAACTTCCATTAATGATGTGTAGACTGCTCATCTTGTCTATCCCGCAAGGCGCTTTCTTTTTGAGTCGGGATATGGCTTTTATAACAGCGTCAAAAGTAACAACAAACTCAGGATCAGGATATTCATTTGTGAAGTTTTAAAGCTCGTCACAAAATTGTGACTCTAAAACAGAATCAGTCCCAGAAAATTCATTTAAAAATGGGATACCCATTCGGACAAAGGAATGTCGTTCGGGTCTGGCAAATTAGAGGAGATAGTACGAGGTAATTGCTTAAGGTGAATTCTTGACCTTCTCGGAATAAAGTGTTTGCATTTTAGATCGATGAAGGGCAAGTTCCTTAGCAAAAGAAATTGTCGGTGCTTTTCTCAATTCATTGACTATTCCTTGGCCAGAGATTTAGGCAATCTCTCCATAATTTGACCGAAACTGAGCCTGGTCACAAGCATCAGATAGCGCTAAATTTCGTGACATTTGGGTGCCAATATGTATTTTTTTAAGAGGAACTGCCCCTTTTTCAGCGCACAAAAGCGCATGGCAGATTTCTGCAGAATACATATCACGAGTTACTCTAACTTCATTAGTCTTTAATGGGAGACTTTTGCAGAAGATAAAATGAAACCCGGATCTTGTTAAGGATGCTATCAGAAGTTTCAATGTACTGAGATGTGTCGATTTTTTCCAATCACGACAAGTATGCCACTTATGCCGGTGAACAATAGGAGCCTGCAACACTAGAATCTGAGAGGCTTCTCGTTTAAAACTAGAAGCAATAGGAAGGTGGTCTGAAACTTGAAATTAAAAAAATACCTCAACACAAAGTGTATCAAGATTATACGACACATCATGGTCAAGGCTAAATGTGCAAGAAGAAGAATGAATGTAAGAAACGTAGCGGGTTTTTCGTTGAACTTTAAAATCATCACCAAAAATTACGTATAGTAAAGAAGCACGGATAGAAGCTGAAGACAAACTGCAATTAAAATCATCTATGATCAAACACAGGATTTTCAGTTTAAGGACATCACGAAAGCATGAGCTAAGTTTACTAACTGCTAATGCAAAATCTCTCTCCGAATCTTTATCTTTGTAATCTGTGGGTAAATACACATTTATTGCTGCGCACTCACCTACTCGAACAGCTAAAAAACCATCACTAGAAAGAAAACACTAGAATCAAGATTTGATGCTACATAAGTAGCAATACCACCAGAAGCTCTGCCTTTAGAAGCACTACGCTTAGCTGGAACCGAAAAAGTTTTGAAGGTGGCACTAATGTCAAGTAAACCAAGGCTGTGGTTGGTCAGGAAATGTTCCTGCAAACACAGAATATCATGATTATAAAGCATATTCTAAAGAATAGGTCTTTTGTTAATAAGACAACCATTAATGTTCCAAGAGAAAGCGAATATCCATTTATCTACTGAGCTGTCCGCATATCGTTTTGAGTGTTGCCAGGGCATTTGATACTAAAACAGATGTGACTGGAGACTTTACATGTAATGCGGAACACGTTCCGAACACATGGATCATCCCTGGTGGAAGAGTACTCCGTGGAACCACAGCGAGAGCACAGTTCTGCGTTCTTACAATCAGCATCTGAAACACCGCCTGGGTATGAATATGAATTCCTGGACAGCTCATAACCCATAACCTCATAACCTCTCATAACCCATCTTCACAGAATTTTTCAAAAATGAATCGAGATCACTGCGTTGTTGAAAGTAAATCTTGTGGACACGTGACTTGCCACACTGCAAAGCTTTGACGCATTTTGTAATAATTTTCTCTAGATCTTTTTCGTTCATTTCTGTCGGTACGGCCTTTTATTACACCGATGTTTTTACACCGATTTATTACGCCTTTTATTACACCGATGTTTTTACACCGATTTATTACGCCTTTTATTACACCGATTACACCGGGAGATTTAAACAGGGGCTAAAAGGCCAGGTTGGGACTTTTTTATCTAATCAGCAATTGAGGAGGCAGCGGGTTTACTTTTTACGACAATTTTCCATTCTGATGAGGAACGTTTCCCCTCTGAAATTTCGTTTGCGGCAACCAATGTTTAACTGGTACGTAGAATTATCCTTAAACAACCTCTAGAAATGATAAAGCATAACTTCCTCAGCCATTCGAAGCAGTCGCTGTTAAGAGCCTTGCTTGACTAATGTCTTGAATGAAAACACAGTAATTTGTTAATGATATAAAGAATTCTTGCAGTAATATCAAAATACTTAGTTTTTTTAGGTTTAAAAATACTAAATAGTTCTTAAGGAAATTTTCATCGCCTTGAAATTGAATAAGCGCCTCATTGCTTCTTTTTTACTACCTTTTTTTTAATCTATTACCATTTATTTCCGTTTCCGATTTTCAGGTTTAGTTTCATTTAATTTTCAACCATACATACATAACATATTAAATATTCAAATGTTTCGCAGAGAGACAAGCTCGTTTTACGAGTAAAGAAATAAATGGATAGTCAATCAAAATAAAAAAAACATGACAAGGAAAAAGCAAAACAGACATAAGACTAATTACTCACGCCACGCCACAGCCACAACCACAGCCACAATCATAACGCTACAGCAGATACCCCACCCGACGATACAAAAACAAAAAAAAATATCAACCAACAATGGGAGAACAAGAGCAATATCAAGACCCGAGAGAAAAACTCAGTAAAAAATAAATATAACAATTAATAAGTACTAATTATCCAAAAGGAATGATTTCAACTTATTTTTTAAAATTTCAAAGGACACATGAAAATCAAAAGAAGAGTCATATTGGTTCCATGAATTTACCACATTATTTCTTAGAGAAAAACGGGACCTCTCTGGAATTGTCAGTGGCTGACGTAGTTTTCATATATTGCGAGTTAAATGTGAAGATAGGAAGTGCAACTGGGAACAAATCCCAAGAAAAGAAATTACTTGTCAGGAGATTGTGCTTAGCCTTGAAAATTACGAACTAAAGGTTCGTAATTATACGATTGTTCGTATAATTGACTACGAAAGTTCGTAGCCAATTTAACACGAAGAATATTCACCAGACAATGTAAACTCTTTCTAAATAGTTTGGTAAAACGTCTTTGGTAAAAAAGAGTTTGGTAAAAGACGTCTGGTAAATGACGCTGGTGAAGACTACTTTAAGACTACGTCGCATCTTTGTCACATCACATGACTTAGTATCACATTTTCCCGACTATTGACCATTTGATTTGTGATTTGAAGAAATAGAGGCATTTATTAATAAAAAAGTATGATTTACTTTACTGCATGAAAAGTCTCAGGGGACTTGTTAAATACCAGGTTAAAGAAGGTATTTGTATAAAAACACGCTTGACTGATTACCAAGCTGTAAGAAAAACTTGGTTCGACCACACTTTCAAGTGCTATGGGGAAAGAAAGGTTAGTATGGCTAGGATATATTTTACGGATGAAGGATGGCAGATTGCCAAAGTTCGTTCTTTTTGGTAAGCCATCTTGGACCAAACGGAAAGCAGGTCAGTCCCGAGAGTATTGGGAATAAGACATTGGGAAAATTTTAATGGATATTGAAGCTCCTTGGCTGGAATCAGACCCTTTGCCACGTATTTTCCAGCAATATTGAATCCGCTTTGGCACCACAGAACACGGCTGCTCTGTTTTTAATATTTATGTTTTATTTTTTATTTCTGTTTAGGGTTTAGTTAATAATTCCTGTTTTAGCTATTATTATTTTAATATGCTTTCTTAGTTCTGTTTAAATTATAGGCTAAGCATAGTGACGTGTTTTCCTAATAAGAATTGCCTGCAGTTGAAAATTCGAGAAGTTAGACAAAAAGTAATGGCTCAAAATCCGCCACAAACACCCGGCCAGTTGCAGCAAGATGAACTTCTTCAAAACCAGGGTTAGTATTCTTTTTTCTGACTTTCTTTTTCTCTCTTCATTTTTTTTTTCTGTGAGGGAGTGCAACATTTCAAGGAGCAACGCAAATTGGATTTTATTTGCCTCGACGAAGTTCGATCGTCACTGCAACCTATAATCACTGTAATCACTGCAAACCTGTGGCTTCACTTATTTACAGGTGACCGTATCGGGAATTGTTTTGACTTTCGCGTTTTCCTCAATCAGTATGTTTGGAGCATATTTTCTTTAAGAGGAACCACAGTATAGCGAAAGTATTTCTCACAGTCATTGAAATAATATTAATAAGAAATTATAAGTTGAATAATAAGTGCCCAGAAATATGAGAAAATGTAGAATTGGAGGGGCCCAGGTACCGAGGCATCCCCCAACGTACATCCCTGTCCTCATGTCTGTTGTATGCCCAAATCCGCCTTATATGGGATGAAATACAATTTATAGTTTGTCTGTAAGTACCTTAATGGGGACAAACCTTTAGCCAACTCCTCTGTAGCTTTTGGTTATGTACATAGGAATTTCTTTCATGTGGTCAGATTGGTGACACTAAACATTAACACTAAACGAAGAACAACATTCAGAGCAATATTCTTCAAGCACAGGGAGGGGGATAATATACCCCCTAGATTTTCCCCTTTCTAGATTTTAATACCTTTTGGGGGCATTTTTGTTGAAAAGTAACTTTTTGGTATTTTTGTTGAAAAAATAGAAAAAAAACATCAGATTTTTCCCTCCCCTCCTCCCGGGATTTTAAAAGGTACCTCCATAATTTTTTGAGAATTGACGCCATTACACATCTTCTGCTAGGGAATTGGGTGCAGTAAGGTGGAGGCTCTAATGTTTGTGGTTCGCTGCAAACACTTTGCAGTAAACTGTACCAGTTTTCCAACTAAAGTTGTACCACAAGAGGTTAATCTGTGCCATCTTGACAACAGGTTAAAAATTTGCCTTAACAAGCAGGGCAATTTTGATTAACTATAACATGATCAGATATCCGAGTATCAAGTCTCAGACTTAATAAGAAGGAACCTAGGGGAGGAACAGGGCTTTGGCAATGGTCCTACTTTGTATGTATCGATATTCTACTAACAAACCAAAAAAATATTGTTAGGTTTTTGACTGGCACCTTATTGACTTTGCCATTGTCATTGGCACACGGCCTTATCCAGGGGGAGCGGAGGTTTGAACCTCCCCCCTCTCCCTCTGGAATTTTATCCGACTCGTAAAAACGTAATAAAATGCATATTAACAAATTTGTTATGCATTTAAAAGAAAATTCTTGAACCCCTCCTCCCGTATAAAAATTTTGGACACGGCATTGGCGCCCCGTGGCACCTTGCCTCATTGTCTCGTATTCACCAAAATTTTGCAACATTCAAAGGATTTACTGATCTCCACAACTTTTTTTTTCTACCAGGGACGTTTAACATTACTAAACCTTTTGGCAAAAAGTGGCTCTCCAGCAGGTTTGAGTGCTCCATTTTTATAACTGCCTGTCTAAGTGCTCCTGGAAATAGGAAATATAAACAATGTGACTAATCTCCGCTTGATACTATTGAACTCAATCGATTCTAATGAGTTTGGACGCTGTAATTAACTGTAATAGTAATATTAGAAAATATTTACCCAAATGCTTTTTTCTTTCTCTTTTTTTTATTTTATTTTTAGTCTATTGTTACTCTCGCATTATTGTGCAAAAGAAAAACAAAAAAAAACATGTTTTTTGCTGCAAACTCATTGCAATGAACATAAATTTGATTTTAAATATACTTAATACATATTCGTTTGCACTATGATGTCAACTTTGACTGAGAGGGTTAAAGAATAAATTTACAACTGACCATTTTTCAAATGCGGGGAAATGGAGCCGATTTTTACAGCAGAAACGTTCAACATTATCATGATTTTTTTGGGGAAAAGGTGGCCTTCCAAGAGGCTTGAATGCCCCAGCTTTATAACTACCTTTCTAATTATTTGCTTGAAATATGAACTGTAACCTTCGTCTAATCTCGATCTTAGACTACCTTGTATGGAAAATTGCCCCCGAGACTGAACTCGAGAGATTCTAATTAGAGGATGGCTCTAGAGACAACCTGATATTGCAGTCTGTAGTATCAAGTGTCTTGTAAAATCTTATCTACTTTCTTTTATTTCTTTTTATTGATACTCTTTCCTTTCATCTTTAATGGGTTCCTTGCCTATATTTTAGGAATAAACTAGTCATTCTTATAAACAATGAAAGTTAAATCGGATCGCTTGATATGGTTAAGTGGGAACTTGTACAACACAAAGGACACGTGGAAACATATCTTAAAAATTTTTGAGAATTCAATTTTTTCAGATTTTTATATTTCAGATTTGGGTTTCGGTGAAATTGCTCTAAGACAACTATTTTTTTTTCATTTTCCCAAAAGCCTTGGAGTTTTGAAATCGGTCAGAAGTTAGAAAGGAAAGTAAATATTTTTGGGTATTTTAATAATATTTTATAATTGTAGGCTTTTACTTTCCATTTTTTCAAAATTTTTAATTATATAAGTATACATATTAAAAAAAAACTCTTTACGGCTCGGAAATACTCTTTGCAATTAAGAAGAAATTTTTTTTTTTTTTGCAAAGTCGCCCAGTGGTGGGTAGTCTATTTTCATCGTGTAATTCTACGTAGTTTTAAAAGTTATATGTTTTAAAGAAAATACAAAAATTTTGTATTGCAGGTTATTATGGTTCGTCAGAGCAGAATACCAATATGGACACATCAACCGACTAACTACAGCACACTGAAGCTACTAACCCTTTAGCATGTGAATTTGTCTATTTGTTTATTGGAAACTGTGCTAAATCAAAATTTGATTTGCGAACTAGCCATCTTCCTGCAGCTATTTGATAAAAAAAGAAGAAAAAATTATATATCGTTGCTCTGTCGCCTAAGGTTCATAGCTTACCTGTCAAAAAATTAGAATAAAAATATTTTTACAGCCTTTAGGCAAATGAAGAAATGCATTTACATCGAGTATAAACATCGAACCTACCCAGGCACTTAGCAGATATTCCAGATAAGACTTTTAGTCAATGGAGTGAAACTGCAGAGTGCAAATTCGTGTGAGGCATGGTTTTCAAGAGAAAATGCAGTTACGACCTTTGGTCATAAGAATGTTTAGGTCGAAACGAAGAAATGCAGATACGTCGAGTGCAAATGCTGAACCTAGCCAGGCTCCTAGAAAATGTTCCAAATAAGACTTTTAGTCGATGGAGTTAAATTACAGGATGCGAAATTTGTGTATAGTTCGGTTTTCAAGAAACTACAATTACGACCTTTGGGTCATAAGGATATTTGATCGGATCAAAGAAACGCTGATACGTTGAGCTTAAATGTTGAACATATCCAGGCTCCTAGTAGGTATTCCAGATAAGACTTAGTCTATGGTTTTACACTACAGGGTGCAAAATTTGTGGATTTTTCGTTTTTCAAGAAACTACAGTTGCAAACTTTGAGTCATAAGGATATTAGATCGAAAAGAAGAAACGCAGATACGTTGAGCTTAAATGTCGAACCTATCCAGGTTTCTAGTAGGTATTCCAGATAAGAATGGAGTTACACTGCAGGATGTAAAATTGGTGAATAGCTTGGGTTAAAAAACAAACAAATGCAGTTACGACCTATAAGTGAAATGAATCAATGCAGTCACGCCGAGCGTAAATGTTGAATCTATCAGGGCTGCTAGTAGAACCTCTATTTAAGACATTTGGTTTATAAAACTACACAATGAGGTGTTAAATTTGTGAATAGATTTGTTTTCGAAAAACATCAGTAAAGACGTTTAGGTGCAGCAGGGACGATTTATGTACATTATTCTAGAAGCATCATCAATTTATTTTTAATTTTTGTGCTTTGGTTTTGATCTAATCGTCAAAAAATTACTCCATTTAATTCGGATATTGTTTGACAATCAAAATTGTCTAGCGACCTGTGATAGAAAATAAAGCTTGAGAGATTTTTTGGTAGGATCAAAAAGTATGGATAACTTATAATAGTGGAAACTGTCTCTAGTGTCAGTAAAATACCAATGCCATCTAGCATTTGATGTTTCTTGGCATTTTTTCAAGCTATGTAATTGTGTTTTCTTTTCTTCCGAAACTTAGATCAGACACTACTACACTAATTTCGCCAATTACACTAATTCCACTAATTTTTCTAATAATTAAACTGAAAAAAGCCAAGAAACGCCAACCGTTTAGATGGTGTTGGTGTTTTTTTCGTCGACACAAGGGGTAGACTCTTTTACAAGTCACCTATACCCTCTGATGTGGAAACTTATATTTGGTATACGTGGCTTAGTCTTTGATTTAATCGAACGCTCAATATATAAACCTTCAGTTTTTTGTATTCATTCAGACAGAATTAGCAAAAATAAAGCAAAGTGAATATTTCGAATATTATTCTATATTTTCTATTTCAAGGATCAGAATGCATATCTGGGAGCTAAGTGCTGAAAATTAATAACTTCATTATAATACATGATAAAAAAAAAGCGGCTTTAGCTTCGATATATGAACAATAATTACTTAATAGATCAAATAAAGTTTGAAACTAAAGACACAACATGATACTTTAATTAAAACAATTTGAAAAATATGATTCTTAAAAAAAAACAGGCCTCATTAATCAAACTATCTTTAGTCAATAGTCAAAAATGACAATAGTTGATACTTGAATATTTATTTCTGAGGGTCGGAATGCATCCATAGGACCAGAGTTCCTGACAGTTCATAACTAATAATTTTAACCTATGATTAAAAAGAAACTAGGCTGTAGATTTGACAGACTAGCAATAGTTATTGTCTGTTCAGACGCATAGGAAATCCTTCGGTACGAGCGGAAGTGTTTATACGATAGTCAAGGCCGTATCCAGGGGGGGGTGGAGGTAGGGGTTTGACCCCCCCCCCCCCCCCGGAATGTTTGTCCAACTCGTAAAAACGTAAAAAAAGTGAATAAAAAAATTGATCCGGTTTTTATTTATTTTTGTTTTAACCTTTCCCGAAAAAATCTTTATGTAACCCCGCCCTCGAAAAAAAAAAGCTGGATGCGGCCATGGCAATATTCAAAAAACGAAAAAAAAACGGAAAAAATTTGTTTATATTCGTTTTTGTTACATTTTTACGAGTCGGATAAACATTTTTTTTTTGGGGGGGGGGGGTAAAAATCCTTACCGCCTGGATACGGCCTTGATATCCAAACATTTTTAAAACTGGTTTGCAATTAGGTTGACCATTTCTACTATAAGTTATAATCGATTGCAAATTTTTTCCTAAAAATCATAGATAACATGCACTTGTACTCCGCAAGTCCCTAAGCCATGTTTATTTCTTGCCCATCATCTTCCTCTTTTGTGTTAGTTTTATAGAAAGTATTTGTGCTGGATAAAAACTAATCGTTCGGGATAGAAACCACCCAATCTCAAACTTTCGCGTGCTCAAAAGTTGACATGCTTTTAATTTCAAAAATGATTGCTTATTTTACTTGACAACACACGAAAAACTGGTTGGTACTATAGGGAAATGAGAAAAATACCAAGCTCAAAAATTGATCAATTTTTAAGCGTTTCCCCATGCGTCTGAACGAGCTATTATTCGAAAATTCGAATAAAGTTTTAAATTTATTACGCAACGTGAAAACTGGAGTAAAATACATTGAAAAACATGATTCATAAAAAACAGGCCTCACTAGTCAAAATATCTTAAGTTAAAAGCAAAAAATGACGGTAGCTCATACATTATCTTATATTTTTAATTTTGAGGGCCTGAATTAATGTTGTGTGCTTAATATCTGAAAATGAATCGCTAATAATTGCCACTGGCACACGAAAAGACAAACAGAGATGTCCATGCCCCCTTTAAACTAATCAAATACATATTATTAAATCTAATTCAAAGGGAACTTAACCAGATCCTCTGAAAGTTATCTACGTACGGATCCGGATCCTCGTAGAAATCTGTGTACGTGCCTTATGCTAGGTAATCGCGTAATGACGTAATTATTAGGTGTTAATAATTAATGGTAATAAAACCAACAAGAAAAATAAAATTTGGGTTCAAAATATATTGCCAACCAAGACTAAATAAAGAAAGGCCAGTTCTGACGGAATTACATTAAAATCTTATCATATAAAATTGATAATAAAAAAAAATTAAGGTTCAAAATTAAAAAAAAAAATGAAAGTCGATCACAAAGTTCACAGACAACTTTGCAAAAAAAAACAATCGAAAATGTGAAATATAGTAATCACTATTTTAGCAAAAATTTAAATAGGTGCAAGATCTTCCTGAAAGATCTAAAGGGGCGCAGAAAAGGTTGAGAAAAGGGACGCAGAAATTTTGCTTATGAGCGAAATGCAAATGATGGTATATATTGTATTGTCAACTGGAATATGTTGAAGGGAATCATCTAACAGTCAGGCCGATTTGGGGAGGAGCAGGGGGAGGGATTGTATCCTTTGTATTTTTTCCCTTTAGATTTGAAGTAGCACCTTTCTTAGTGTTTTTTCTTGAGAAATATCCTTTATTGGCCGTTAAATTGAAAAAAAAGTGAAAAATGACGTTAGATTTTGAAAAATACATTTTATCCCTAATTTCTACATTTTCGTGAATGGACCCCCAGCTAATAGTTATTAATTCGCTATATGTAATGTAATTACTTAACCTCCTGCTGGATTACATTTAAAACTATTCTTGAACTTTAATATTATAATAAAACAGATATTTATGTGTAATTATAAATTATAATAAGCCACATTGTATATTGATATTAAAGAATAGGTTGAATTTTTCTCTTCTTTGACCATGATGCTTTTAGAATAATTAATTATTTTTTTCTTTTTGTTTCTATTGGTATATAGAAATTTATTTGATTTAAATTTATAATATATATCTTAAGAAAAACTACTCCTTAATGGAAAGTTAGATAACTGTCTGTGATATGTAGTTATCTGTTTAAATTTTGTTTTTCTTCCGTTTTGAAATGATGATGGTGATTTACTGAATTCAGTCTAGTGATTGCTGAAATTTTTGGTAGAGTTGCTGTCTTGAAGCCCGACGGAGAAAGTGCATTTTACTGTTTTTTTTTTCTATTTAGCAGGAATTTTTATCGAATCATGTATCTTTAATGTGAAAAATAAACCTATCAAAAGTCAGGATTCAGTCTTTAATTGTAGCGTTTTGATGGCTAATATTGTGTGAAACATGCCATTTTGTGGCAAAGCTACAGCTGTAACCAAGGGCGTCAGAGCGTGACTCAGGGCGGATTTTTGCTCGTATGGGGAGGGGGGACTATCTTGGAGGGTTTACCAAAAAATTAAAAAAACGTATTCAGTCTTAAAACTCAGTCTTAAATGGTAGTTATTTAATGGTCATGTTGTTTGAACATGTAATTTGTGGCAAGATCACAGCTTTTATGAAGGGAGTCTCGAGGATTTTTTTTGTGCCTGTGTGGGGGGGTATTTTTTGGAGGGTGTTTTACATAAATACTTTTAAAACGAATGAAATTTTTTTTATATATGCATATTTGTTGATTTTACGAGTCGGACAGAAATTTGGGGGAGGTATTCAAACTATGTAGCCCCCCACCCCTTCCCCCGGATATAACACCCCTGGTCACAGCCTTGGCTGTAACTTGCTCCGAAAGGATAACAAACAAAGGGGCCACATACATTTCACATTAGTGAAATGTATTCTAAGTATTAAGGATATAACTCACTCAGCCATATGTACTTTAATTTCCCACAATTCGTAGCCATACTTGACCAGTGTCATCAATGTATCGTCAAATATTCTAATCTTGGTTCGAAGAGTTATCTTCTTGTTATTCACCTGGGCTTTCGCTATTCTACTTTTAATATCTTCACATCATACACCATCTTTACTACCAGTACTACTCAGGTAAGTGAAGCTATCTACTTGACCGATCTTCTCGTTACCCAGCATCATCTCTTCCTTCATTAGTTCCTAGACGAAGCAACTTGGTCTTCAAACTAGTTCCCGAAGGCTAGTTCAAAACTAGTTCCTAGCAAACTAGTTCCCGATATCTAACGCTGAATTTTGTTTTGAGATTGCAAATAGGAAGATATAAAGCAAAATCCACTATTCAATGACACGTGTAAAGATTTTGGATTCCCCTGAAAATGTTTTTGAATTTACTCTTCTACTATGGTCTTAAGATTATCTTTCATATATTCCTATCTTCTTCACTACAATATAATAATTTCTAATCAAAAAAAAAAAATTTAATTTAAAAATAGTTTCTAAGCTATTTCTAATAAACAAAGATGGAAAAATCTTGGTTTCCTTATTTCTTTGTTCCGCATCATCAATACTTTAAATATTACAATTTTGTTTAGGGTGAAAGTGTAACCTGTTTCATGGGTAAATTACTTTTTGTGCTGATTCCAAATATATAAAATTCATGAAGTTTAATGGTACCCATCAATAGCTAAGAGCCTGATAAAATTTGCCTGATTTTCAAAAAAGGGGGAAACACGGCAATAATTTAGGGGATCGCAATGAGAATCCCACCATCAAATTCAGTATATTACAGAACCTTACTGTGGAGGCTGAAGGCCTGAATCTGTAAAAATGTAGAATTTTGTAGTTTTGCCTGAAGCAAGATCACGGATGAGTGTATTGGCTTTTGCTTTTTTTTTTTTTCCCAAGAAATAATGGTCATAGAAGATCAGGAGAGGGTTCATTTGAATGGAAGTTAAAAGTTCTAGCGCCCCTATTTAGGTGACCGAAAATATTGTTGAGCAACTAGACCCCTTCCTTCCCCAAAGGCATCCGATAAATATTTAGAGAGAGACATATTGTTCAGCATAGTTGAAAAGTCCAACAATTAAGCCTCTGGGTATGATATGACCCCCCCCCCCCGATTCCCGCCAGGTGAATTTTGCCTGTTGTTTACATATAGGATTTGTTGTTGGGAAGCGCACGGAAATTTTTTTGAGAAGGGGGATATTCAGCGTGGGTCAGTTTTATGTTTGGAGAAGTAATCTGGTGACATCTGGGATAAATTTTACGGGGTGTGGGGTTTGAACCAGAATAAATCTATGGAATTTGTTTAATTTGTCATACTTTCTCATTGGTGACTCAATTTTACATGTGGACAGATAAAAAATTCCGAGGATGCTGGGGAGAGGAGGGGTGATTTCAGGCTAGAAATACAGAGGACTGCTGCCAGTGAGAGAATTACTAAAAACTGTTTGATCATCTTAGTAGATATATAAAAGCTATAAAAACTAAAACTGTGCTTCAAGAAATCAAGAGGACTACTTTAAAAAACAAGATAAAAAAAAAAAATCTTGAGATATTTCAGTTGTGCCTAGGTCCCCCGTTCTTCTCTTAAATACGCCGCTGGCCTCTCGGTCTGTAAGCTCTTATTCCCATTTTCTTGTTAGAGTTCAATATCAATAGACTCTTATAAAGCTACTTAACACATTAGCCCCCTTAGCCAAATTTTTGCAAAAAAATAAGGATAAATACAGACAGAATAGCGTTGCGCCAGCATATCGCCAAAATTTATCTCCGGGCCAGTGCATCTTTTATCGGTGGCTTGCCGCCGATAAATCGGTGCGGTTTTGGGGTCTACTTCACTGACTATCCGCTGAAAACGAAGCTGGAGCAAAGTTTTCTGAACAATAAAACTAAATTTCGACATCGCTCAGAGATACTAATAGCACATGGCTAGCTGAAGGCTATAGCCTAAATGGCTTTTTTAGGGGCTAGGGTGCACTTGAGTGGAGGTTAGGATGTTTAAAATTAGTTTTAAAGGGTTAGTCAAGCGGAATGTTTTCCTTTTCGATAGCAGAAAAATTTAAAAAATAGAATTCTCAATCCACTTTTTTCCATAAAATTTATCATACAATTCTTCTCTTTCTAATAAAATTCCTGAATAATAAAATCACTTCATGAAATATGAAAGAATAATTATCCTCATCAGTTACTACATAAAATATGGAAAGTTTGGATGTATTTTAATTGTTAAAAGGGATTTACTGGCAGAAACGATTGTTACAAGTCTGTTAAAAAAGCAAATAAAGATTGGAAAGGTAGATAGATATTCAGTGAGATGAAATACAGAAGAAATAGTATTTAAAAATCTCACTCTCAACTATATATTTTATATGTATTGAGCTGTAGTTATGCATCCTTGTGCCTATGAAGAAAATAAAAAAATGAATGAAACAATTGTATTGTCTTTATTTGTAAGAAATGCAATTTTGCGTCAAGACCCAGAGAGGTATCGGAAACTTTACTAAAATCTTTCATGATGTCAATATAAAAACAATCATAAGTCTCATAGGGCCGTCTGATTGTTTGTCCCATATGTCCGTCTGATATCCTTATGGGATGTTGCTACTTTTAAGAACTTATAGTCAGTGATACATAATCAAAGGTGTTTAATTTTCTTTTAGCTGTTCTAGCGAACCTGCTGGAAATGACATCGCCCTTAAACCAGTAAAGAAGAAAAGATTGGTGGCTTTGGGCGTGCTCAAAGGACTGCCCCCATTACTACTGGGGTTAAATTTTTCTAGTCCGAAAAAAGCTTACGACCTAAGGCAACCCTATAGGCTATTACGAAACCTTTTACATATGTCCTAATATTCATGTTTTATGCTATGAGATTATTTCCATATTGTGGCATTTTTCAACCTGTCCCCATTAAAAAAATAAGCATTGTAGAGGCCCTCTTCAATATGATAGGGAGTGTCCTGGGGCCTGTAAAGTCAGAAGGGCGGACCGGACCACTTTGCTCGGCCCTTTCAAGCGTATATGGTAAATTTTGTGTATCGGGTGTGACCGCAGACACGACTCCGAGCTTTTAATGCAATGACTATGTTCCGGGGAAAGTCTTTTCTAGAGTTGATATTTCAGCATTGCTGCTATTTTTGAATTATTGAAATCAGAAAATAAAGATTGAAAAAACTTATGTGTCTAAAAATGCACTTGAAAGTAAACAGAAATATGTTACCCAGAAAAATTAAAAGCTAATAAGTTTATGACATATTTCATATTAAGATAAGAACTAAGAAGGTGTTAAGTGGAGGTCATGGATGCAATTGCCGAGGACCTGGAAGATATACTTTTCCTGGATCAATTTTGAAAATCCTTTTTCACTGCTTGGTCCAATCTTACGCCTCTTACTGTCCAATTGGGTGGATGTCAACATTCCCTTCACTGTTAAAACCACTTTCTATGGTTTACAATAAAGCTAGAAACCTTATTCAGGAAACTAATCGTTCATTAGTTATACCATTACTTGATCTTGAGTCACTATACATTTTTTCATGTGCATGTTTTACTTTTGCTCAGCTTCATGGTGACCTCCCCCGGCCTCTAAGTGTTCCGCTATCTTTTACCTCTGATCAAAATAATTATAATCTTCGCAATATGACAAATCATGTTCAAGTTCCATTTACTCCTTGCAATAGGTCAGATTTTAATCCTCTAATGGCGTGTCATATTGTTTGGAATAAGTTTAAGTTGCCTGAATCAGCTCGAGGGTGCCACTCATTCGGTTCGTTTAAAAAATTGTTAAAAATTCTTTGGCTTCGTAGAAGTTATTTTTATTTATGCTTTTATTTTTATTATTATTATTTTTTTGTTGAGTCTATTTAATCTAATTAATTAATTGAGTTTATTTATTCTATTATTTTTTTATAGTTTTCATTTTATCTATATTTTCTTTTCTTCTCCTTCGTATTTGAGTAAGTGATCATTTTAAATTTTCTTTTGATTTTCATCTCTGGGTAAGCAATTCATTTGTCTTCCCCCTTCGTACAGACCAATGAGCCTTTGGGGGAATTATAACATGTTATTAATGTTATCTTATCTTATTAATGGTTATTTGATTGATCTCAGCTTAGTTCTCAGTTTAGTTCTCAGCTCAGTAGCGGGGTCTTTCATCACAGACATCTCAGGCTGACTATTTATTTGTCTCCCTATTTTTTTGTGATGATCATGATAAAAATTGGCGGTGATTTTGTAAATCGGGGCAGAAAACTAGAAAATTTTTTAAGCTCAAATCGACGCCGATTTCTTTTAAAATCGGCGCCGATTTGGAAATCAGTTCCCGAAATCAGCTACGTGTGCCCAGCCCTTAAGTGTACTAAAATCAACACTTTGAGCCAGCGTTGCCATGTTTCTCTTTCCACAGCAATCATATCAGCCAAAGAGTCACTATCTTTGGATGCAATTACTGAGTCATCTTGGGGCACAAAAGGCTGGTTGGTCGAACTGGATCAGCAGATGATGACAGCATTTTAACCTTAGGATTTTGTAAGTCTTTTGGCTTGCGCAGAGATAAGTGTTCAGTTGGTAAGCGTCCAGGTTGGTTCACTTCATTGGCCGTTTCATACAAAGACCCATTGCTAAACTGTTGGCTGCTTTCACTCTGATTCAGTCTTCAAGGATTTTCTCCTTTCTCGTAAAAATGGACACGTCACCGCTTTTTTCCTACAGAGGGAAAGGGGGAAATTTAAAATGTTAAAAGTCCCCTTGCAAACTCGGTATACCTAATGACCTAGATATCCTTGTGTCTTTTAGGGGGGAATCCACCATTTTTGTGGATAGCAGCAGCTCTTAGCGGAGATGATAACATCTTAGGCTGAGACAATTTATATGATCTATTTTAATTATCATCAGAATCAGTCAGTAGATAATGATGCACCTGATCACTTGAATTTTCTTGGGGACTATCAGAATGTGTTTTTTTTGTTGTGCAAATCCTCTGTTTGGATGCAAACTTCCTTTGAATTAGTTTTGGAAGTAATTTGGCACCATTAAGCTATGTCGAATTCTTCTTGTTTTTCTATCGCACGTCAAGGCTGGATAACAACAGAATTGAAATCAGACGGAATGTATGGGAATTGATTCTTATCGCTAGATTGTGCTTTATGTTTAACCTGGATTTCTGGTGGAACAAATACTGCGGGGGAGCTGAAACGGCTATCTGGTTTATGTGGCTCTTGCGAAATATTTGGCCGCATAGGGGGGAATGGGACGAATTGGGATGAGTCCCTGTTTAATGGATATTTTTGGTACTTCTGTAACTCTTTATCACAAACTGGCTCTGGTGACTTTGCCACTTTATCTGTGGATTGTTCGATAGAAAAGCAGGCTTATCATTTTTGGTCATTTTAGCTGACTTCGATTCAGCAGAGTTTGTTTTCTTTGCAAGTTTCAACATGTCTTTTTCACTTGAAATCAATATATTGCCCCAGGATGAGCCCCAGGGCGAATCGTTAACCGATTTACGCCTTGGCTTCTGCGGCAAAAGAGAGAGCTTTACTACCGAATCAAATGAACTTTTTTCGATATTACTTAATCTTGGCGGAAGTGACAACTGGCTTTAAAAGTTTGTGCTAGGAGTCGGATCATTCGAGATACTCTCATATACCATGCTATCACTTGAGTTTGTAGGCATAATATAATCTATATAAGTATGAATGGTAGGCTTCCCTTGGACCTGGACGGCAAACTGAAAAGTATGACTCTTTGGTAAAACTCGATTCAAGGAGGCTACTTTGGCTATCTTAGAAAGCTGTTCATCAATGTGAATGAAATTTTCAGAAATTGTGTGAAGCTCAAATTAAAGCTATAAAAAAAAATCTCAAGAATTATACCTATCCCCCCCCCCTACCTGGAGGCAAAAATTTTGCAAAAAAAGCCAAGGAAAGACTTAGGTTAGGTTTATCTCTTCTCCTAACTAAGGGCGTCAATAAGAAAAAATGAGGAGGAGGGAGACGGGGGAAGGCGAAGCATATTTTTGAAAATATAGGGACTTTGTTGTTTGATTAATTTTTTTAGATCAAAATGCCAAAAAAGGAATTTTCCATTGGAAATATAAGAAATAAGTATATTTCAAGATCTTGGGGGGAAGGCAATAAACATAAGGAGGTAGCCCCCCCCCCCAGTGACGTACCTTCTCCTAGCCCACTATTAATTTTACGGTTTCGACGATTCTATGAAGAATGAGTCATACTTTGAACAAAATTTAAATTTGGCTTAGAATCTGACAAATACTGAGAACCCCTTTGCAATCTCCGGCAGGGTACCATTGTAGGCTAGGGGAATTCCCTTTATGAACTAAGTAGCCTAATTAGTGGACTAACTGGAATTGTTGGTGCTTTCAGTTTAATTCAAGCTTCATTGGTTTTTGGCTGATAGCCTATAGGCTATAAGATTATAAACAATTTTTTAAAATACTAGGCTAGTTAAATGCTTAATAGCTCAAAAATTAGGTTCAGATTCAATTGGGATTTATTAACATGAATAGAAATAAATAAACAAATCATAATTGTTTATGCTAAAACGAAGTTTGAGTCCCTTAAAGTATTATTAAGTTTATTTTCAAGTATATTTATTAGCCTATGAATTAAATGATGAAAACGATGAATTTAGAAAATCCAAGAAGCGAGCAGAGTCGATATTGTGAATTGACTGCGACGACAATTGGTGAAAATTAAGTGAATGTTCAAGCTAAAACGTAGACAAGAATGTTCATCGAAAGGTGATGAATACAATGACTTGGATCTATCGGAAAAGAGAAAGAGCTCCCGTCCTAGAGCCACTAAACCAAGATACCAGGGTATTAGTTCTCAGCTAGAGACATCGACATTCCGTATATTGTTCAGATCGTTTAAAAACCCTTCCTATTGCGATTTGTTTGCAATCTTACCTTATATCAAATGTAATATTGCAGTCTTAGAACTGTACTGATTTTTACATTTTTCCAAAAGTTAGACTTTTTCCATATCAGTCATCAGTATTTTTACATTATTCTTAATTCTCCACATGCCCACACCCAAAGTAGATCCCTGCCTAAGTGCCGACTATTTACGAGGACCCTTTACAAGAAATACACCTTGATATTCCCAGGTCCCTTAGATTTACTTCATCTTTTGTATCTAATAGGTCGATTTATCAGCTCCGTAATTCTCAGAACTTTCAAATTCCTCTCGCTGCGTGTCATTTTTATGGAACACCCTTCTCGATTCGGCTCGAGAATGCCACTCATTTAAGGTTTATGCTCACTATGCATGTTTTTGACCATTTTTAAATAAACCGCGTGCCGTCTTCAATTTTCGACTAAAGATGACAATTTTGGTACTATTCGATAGCTGAGACTTAGATTTATGAATTCACCGAGTTATATTTTTGAAATATGATTAAATTTTTTTTTAGACAGAAAAATGCTTTTTAAAAACAGAGAATTTTGTGACTAATTTGAAGCTACTATTTTGACGGGATAGACAATGTATTTGTATCATATTGTTCATTACCTTCAGATCTATGCAGTCACCGTGTCAGATTTCTTATATTACTTAGACGTTTCTGTAGAAAATAACGTCAACTTTCAAGAAAACACAAAAAATGTTAAATTGTTACAAAAATAGATGGACTTCGCTTCGCTATTTCTCATTCAAAAAAATAAAGGGCGGATCCTTTCGGAAGGCTGTTTGAAATGCATTTAAAGTGGGCGGCTACCGTTTTGTCTACCTGTCTAGAAACACCTGTTTTACATTCAGACAAGACAAAAAGTTATCGGCTAGGGTGATTTGAATATTATTTTCTGTGTATCGGACTGTATCATTGATTATGGGAAATAAAAACGGAGGAAAGAAGCTGAAGCGAAACTCAGGACAGTTCAAAAAGTAAGTAATATTTTTTATTTGTATTTGTTCTGTTTCTATCTAATCTTGGATTTCCAATTCGATGCATTTTCTTTATAGAACAAAATGAGTTATTTCTTTTGGTATAATTTTGTTCAAAGTTGCTTACAAATCTCAATTTAATTTATTTATGTACGTTTCATTAATCTATGTACATTTGTTTCCAATCCACACTAAGTATGCAAATGAAAATGTAGCATGAAAAAGATAAAATTATCTTCATATTCGTTCATTTGACCGAATTACGGGTAAACTTTTGAAAGTTAGCTTGTGAAATAATAAATATACTCATAAATTTGCCATGCGCGCTTTTTCCAAGCATTGTTGGATCCAGGGGGGTGAGGGGGCGCCCCCCTAGCGTAAACTAAAGTAGTGTAATTTACTTAATTAACCCAAGTTTGCGTTAATTGAACTTGCTCCTAACGCAAGTTTATCGGATCAACCTATTGTCTCCCCCCCCCCTAATTTTTTTTATCGGATCAACCTATTTTGCCCCCCCCCCCTAAAAAATTCTGGATCCGCCCCCGTTTCCAAGTAAAAATCACTACAGTTACAATGTAACTAATGGCTAAACTGGCTACAGGTATAGTTGAAAAACTAATTTTGTAGGTATAGTTTTCTCCCTTATTATTCAACAACACTTGGTTCGTAATGTCAAACAAATGAAAGAAAAAGTAATATCTATAACTTTATTGTCACTTTCTTGACCCGATGAAAATTTTTTTGCTAAGATTTCAATACAATTACTAGATAAAATGTTATTTTAACAGACACTTCAAAATATGGGTAATAATGGAAGGAAACATCATACTCTGATTAATAGAAACAAACCGCAATTATTAAGTGACAATTTCTTAGTTATAGTTGTTTATATATGTTAGAATTGGTGGCCAGCGTGTACCCCCGTGGAAAATACCCCCCCCCCCGTGGAAAATAAGGCTTTTCAAATTTGAGAATTTATTTGAGTTTTTTTCCGTAGAGGGGAGGAATGGTACTTGTGTATTATGCGCCACTCACTCAAGTTTACGCTGTGTAAAACTCGAGAACAAATCAGTTTCTTCGTTAGTTTCTTTCAGCTTAGCGCGAGACAAGACAAGGACAAGTGACATAATAGATGGGAAATATATAATTTGGGCTATATATTTGCACATAAGGGGGAGGAGGTAAAGAATTTGGACCGTTTTAAGTCAGAAAACAATCATAATATGAAGAACAATTGTACCTAACTTATTTTGCATGCAGATCCGCTATACTTTACCCCCCCCCCCAATGTGAAAATATATAGCCCAAATTTGTTGCTAAAATAACAAAAAACTAGCAAAGAAACCGATTTCTTCTCGAGTATTACGCATCGTAAACTTGAGTGAGTGGTGTATAATACACAAGTACCAGAATTTTTCATGGAGAGAGCCGGATTTCCCGGTATTATTTGAAAACGATCAGAAATTAAATTTAAAAAAACAAGCTTTTTCAACTGAAAGTAAGGAGCAACATCAACATTTAAAACGAACTTAAATTATTACGTATATGAAAGGGGTTGCCTCCTCCTCAAGACCTCACTCTTTGCGCTAATTTTTTTTTTTTTATAGAATTTTAAAACAAAGCTTATTGTTCTAATTAAACGGCCATTGTGTTTCAGGAATCGTTCTTAAAGAATTAGGACAACAAGTCAAAACTTTAGCGTAAAGAGCAAGGTCTTGTGGAAGGGGCAACTCCTTTCATACCTCTTTCCACGGGAGAGGGGTATTTTCTACGGGGGGTATTTTCCGCGAGGGGGGTAGATTTTCCACGGTGGGGGTATTTTCTGGGGTGGTATTTTCTGCGGGGGGGGGGGGTATTTTCCGGGGGGTTAAATGCCTAGAACCGATAGAATTATACTCTTAAGAAACACTATATTGTTATAAATACGATCATGATACATGGGAAAGTAAATTATATAGTACTACTGTTATTCTATTATGACTTTTCCTTGAAATGTTATCAACAACATTAGCCGCAATCCCCCCTCTATTACAGAGCTGTCCCTCAGGTTGCGGGTAACCCGGGAAAAATTAAGGTACTTGTTAAATATTCATAACACACTCACATCTCGATTGTGTGCTGGATATTTAACAAGTACGAAAATTAATTACAGTGCCCCCCTCCCGACTCAAATAAAAGCAAAAAAGCCGAATCAAAGTGAAAAATTCGATCAAAGTAGGCAATCCTCCGGGCGCCTCCTTCCTTGATGTAGCGCCGGGGACAGCTGACCCTGTTGCCCCACCCCTAAGAACGGATGTTCTTTTAACCTAACCTAGTCTGTTTTTAACCTAACCTGGATTAAATGAGGGTAGAGTTACAAGGAAACCCTGGCATAAGCTTATTCTCTAGTCTCCTATTTTTATCTTGCAGAAAAACTAAAAGTATTGGTGAAAATACTTCAAATAAAAAGGGAAATGTTGGTTCAGCAGACCCTATACCACCTGCCCAGAAAAATGCCCATTTTGTTGAAACAGGCGCTTCAGCCGAATGTGACTCCAGACTTCCACCCCCCGTACAAAAATATGCAAACTTGGCTGCAACATGGTCTGTACCAATCCTAGAGCCTACATCTTCTTCCGATCAAGGTTTATATGGGCAATTAGATGCAGATGGCCGGAAGAAGTTGGATGAAATACAAAAAGAGCAAGAAAAGGCAGCTATTAACGGTTTCAAAACTTTTCAAGGACCGGGGAAGCTGAGCGAAGACAAAAACTTTAAGGATCTGCTTAACGAAAATTATATCGTTAACATATATCACTTCGCTACGGAATTGCTCAAGATAAATGATCACTAGTAAGTATTTTTTCAATACCACCGATTGAACTAATTTAATGGAACTTACAGGTTTACAAATTATAAGTAAAAATAGCGAACTAAGATAAAGATTAATTTGTTAAAAGTTAAAAATCCGGTAGTTTTTGGTCTCGCAGGACTCTAAGATTCACCATGATGGGATCACAACTAAAACAAACTCTGTGTAAAGTTTAAGTCACAATTGAGGATTATGTGATTTTAGCTGAGCCTTTTTAGGTCTTTTTCCGATTATCTGCACAAATATTGATGTAGAAGCAGCCGAAACTCTTCTAGAAGGAAAGCTCTTAAGAAATTTGGATTTGATTAGTGGCAAAACAGATTTGGAAGTTTCTGTAATTATGAATTTAGTAAGGTTGTGCAATAAGTTCTCTTATTTTTTTTCAATTTAGAGGGAAGTATTTCGAACAAATAAATGGTTTACCTATGGGGGCCCCTTTATCCCCTTTATTAGCTAATATTTTTGTGGAGAATATTGAAACAATTGCGTTAGATTCATATTTTTTAAAACATATTTTCTGGGGCCGGTATATGGATGACATTATTTCAGTATGGGATTATGGGGAGGAGGAATTAAAAGGATTTTTGGAACATCTTAATTGTTTGGGAGGGGATTTAAAGTTTACCGTTGAATTGGAAGAGAATGGGAAACTTCCTTTCCTTTATGTTCTTCTTTTGAAAAATCAAAATAGTCTGGATTTTAAAATTTACAGAAAACCGACAAATAACAATAGATTTTTGTCTTATAGTTCCGGTCACGCTCGCCAAGTAAAAATTGGTTTGATCATTTCTTTAACTGATCGGATCTTTAGTATTTGCTCTCCAAAATTTGTTGAGGAGGAGTTGTCTTTTCTAAGGAAAATACTAATAAGTAACATGTATCCAGAATGGTTAATTAACCAGACTTTTTCAAAAAGAAGAAAAAGGTTTCTAGAGATTTCTAAGGAAGTCTTGGAGACAACTCGGGAGAAGGATGTTTTTTGTTCCTTACCATATGTACCCGGGTTAAGTGAAAAACTTAAAAGAATTTTACAAAGCAATGGTCTAAGGGTAGCTTTAAAGAGTAATAATACTTTGGGTAGCTTTCTAAATTCTGGGAAGGATCTAACTTCATTGGGGCAACAAAGTGGGGTTTATCAGATCCCATGTACTTGTGGAAGCTCATATGTGGGACGTACTAACCAGAGTTTGGAAATGAGATTATTACAACACAAAGATTCTATTTCTTCGGCTTTAAAGCAAGATTCTAAGTCTGAAGATTTCACTTCAGCCCTTTCAGAACATATTTTTAATTTTCCAGACCATTTTATTTTGTTCGAGAATGTCTCTTTGATTTCTAGGGATCGGGGTTTAAAGCAAAATTTTTGTGAAATTCTTGAAACAAAGAAAATCTTATTCAAGAATATTGCTTTGAATCGGGATACAGGTGAATATGGGCTGGACTCTATCTATGATAATTTATTAAAATCTGACAGAGTAAAGTTCAATTCACCCAATGTAGTTGACCTTTGTCCAAATGTTATATCATTGAACGCTAATGAATCGAATCCAAGAAGGTCAAAGAGAATAGCTTCCGCCTTTGCTTTGAAAAGAATTAGAGATTCAAACAATATGTAGTGTTATTTGATTTAGTATATAAACTTTTGTTTTAAATTGTTTTATTTTAGTTTTACTACTGATGACGGTCACTGTATATGTGACCGAAATATCTGGTATTTTTGTGAATTTCTATCATCACTGTCTATTAAAAGGATTTTATCCCTATTTGAACTTTTATTTATCGTCATGGAAAGGCAGTGTGGTCTCCGAAATTATCTAAGAGTTTAGAGTTTTAGCTTAGAGTCTTAGCTTAGATTTTTTGTTAGAGTTGAAGTTTATTTTAGTATTAGTTAAGAGCTTAGAGTTTTTAGCTTAGAGTCTTAGCTTAGAGTTTTTGTTAGAGTTCTAGTTTACTTTAGATATAGTTTAGTTAAGACTTTGGAGTTTTACCCTAGGGACTTAGCTTAGAGTTTTTGTTAGAGTTGAAGTTTAGTTTAGTAATAGTTAAGAGTTTAGAGTTTTAGCATAGAGTCTTAGCTTAGAGTTTTTGTTAGAGTTCTTGTTTAGTTTACATATAGTTAAGAGTTTGGAGTTTTACCTTAGAGACCTAGCTTAGAATTTTAGTTTAGTTTAGTAATAGTTAAGAGTTTAGAATTTTAGCTTGGAGTCTTAGCTTAGAGTTTTTGTTAGTTTTCTAGTTTAGTTTAGTTATAGTTAAGAGTTTGGTGTTTTACCACAGAGACTTAGCTTAGAGTTTTAGTTTAGTTTAGTTTTAGTTAAGATTTTAGAGTTTTAGCTTAGAGTCTTAGCAGAGAGTTTTTGTTAGAGTTCTAGTTTAGTTTAGTTTTAGTTAAGAGTTTAGAATTTTAGCTTAGAGTCTTATCTCAGAGTTTTTGTTAGAGTTCTAGTTTAGTTTAGTTTTAGTTAAGAGTTTAGTGTTTTAAGCTTAGAGTCTTAGTTTAAAGTTTTTTGTTGAAGTTCTAGTTTAGTTTAGAGTTTTAGCTTAGACTTAGAGTTTTAATTAGAGTTCTAGTTTAGTTTAGTTAGTTAAGAGTTTAGAGTTTTAGCTTAGAGTCATAGCTTAGTGTTTTTGTTAGAGTTCTAGTTTACTTTATTTTTAGTTAAGAGTTTAGAGTTTTAGCTTAGAGTCTTAGCTTAGAGTTTTTGTTATAGTTCTAGTTTAGTTTAGTTATAGTTAAGAGTTTGGTGTTTTACCCTAGAGACTTAGCTTAGAGTTTTAGTCTAGTTTAGTTTTACTTAAGAGTTTAGAGTTTTAGCTTAGGGTCTCAGCTTAGAGTTTTTGCTAGAGTTCTAGTTTAGTTTAGTTTTAGTTAAGAGTTTAGTGTTTTTAGCTTAGAGTCTTAGTTTAGAGTTTTTGTTAAAGTTTAGTTTAGTTTTGGTTTAGAGTTTTAGCTTAGACTTAGAGTTTTAATTAGAGTTCTAGTTTAGTTTAGTTAGCTAAGAGTTTAGAGTTTTAGCTTAGAGTCATAGCTTAGAGTTTTTGTTAGAGTTCTAGTTTAGTTTAGTTTTAGTTAAGAGTTTAGAGTTTTACCATAGAGTCTTAGCTTAGAGTTTTAGTTAGAGTTGAAGTTTAGTTTAGTTACTTTTAAGAATTTAGAGTTTTAGCTTAGAGTCATAGCTTAGAGTTTTACTTTAAGTTATAGTTTGGTTAAGTTTTAGTTAAGAGTTTCGAGTTTTAGCTGAGTCTTAGCTTAGAGTTTTTGCTAGAGTTCTAGTTTAGTTTAGTTTTAGTTAAGAGTTTAGAGTTTTACCTTAGAGTCCTAGCTTAGAGTTTTTGTTAGAGTTCTAGTTTAGTTTAATTTTAGTTAAGAATTTGATATTTTACCTTTGAGTTTCAGTTAGAGTTCTAGTTTAGTTTACTTTTAGTTAAGAGTTTAGCGTTTTACCTTGGAGTCTTAGCTTAGAGTTTTAGTTAGAGTTCTAGTTTTGTTTAGTTTTAGTTAAGAGTTTAGAATTTTAGCTTAGAGTCTTAGCTCAGAGTTTTTGTTAGAGTCCTAGTTTATTTTAGTTTTAGTTAATAGTTTAGAGTTTTACATTTGAGTTTCAGTTAGAGTTCTAGTTTAGTTTAGTTTTAGTTAAGAGTTTAGAGTTTTTAGCTTAGAGTCTTAGCTTAGAGGTTTTGTTGAAGTTCTAGTTTAGTTTAGTTTTAGTTAATAGCTTAGAGTGTTTGTTAGAGTTCTAGTTTAGTTTAATTTTATTTAAGAGTTTAGAGTTTTAGCTTAGAGTTTTTTTGTTAGAGTTCTAGTTTAGTTTAATTTTAGTTAAGAGTTTTATTTTTTTTACCTTTGAGTTTCAATTAGAGTTCTAGTTTAGTTTTACTTAAGAGTTTGGTGTTTTACCTTAGAGTTTCAGTTAGAGTTCTAGTTTAGTTTTAGTTAAGAGTTTGGTGTTTTACCTTAGAGTGTTAGCTGAGAGTTTTTTGTTAGGGTTCTAGTTTAGTTTAATTTTAGTTAAGAGTTTGATTTTGTACCTCTGAGTTTCAGTTAGAGTTCTAGTTTAATTTTAGTTAAGAGTTTGGTGTTTTACCTTAGGGTCTTAGCTTAGAGTCTTTAGTTAGAGTTCTAGTTTAGTTTAGTTTTGGTTAAGAATTTAGAATTTCAGCTTAGAGTCTTAGCTTAGAGTTTTTTTAGAGTTCTAGTTTATTTTAGTTTTAGTTAAGAGTTTAGTTTTTACCATAGAGTCTTAGCTTAGAGTTTTTGTTGAAGTTTTAGTTTATTTTAGTTTTAGTTAATAGTTTAGAGTTTTAGCTTAGATTCTTAGCTTAGAGTTTTTGTTAGAGTTTTAGTTTAGTTTAGTTTTAGTTAAGAGTTTAAAGTTTTAGCTTAGAGTATTAGCTTAGAGTTATAGTTAGAGTTGAAGTTTAGTTTAGTTATAGTTAAGAATTTAGAGTTTTTAGCTTAGAGTCGTAGTTTAGAGTTTTTGTTATAGTTCTAGTTTAGTTTAGTTAAGAGTTTAGAGTTTTATCATAGAGTCATAGGTTAGAGTTTTTGTTGAAGTTGAAGTTTAGTTTAGTCATAGTTAAGAATTTAGAGTTTTTATCTTAGAGTCATAGCTTAGAGTTTTTGAAGTTCTAGTTTAGTTTAGTTAAGAGTTTAGAGTTCCACCTTAGAGTCTTAGCTTAGAGTTTTACTTAGAGCTGAAGTTTAGTTTACTTATAGTTAAGGGTTTAGAGTTTTAGCTTAGATTCTTAGCTTAGAGTTTTTGTTAGAGTTTTAGTTTAGTTTAGTTTTAGTTAAGAGTTTAAAGTTTTAGCTTAGAGTATTAGCTTAGAGTTATAGTTAGAGTTGAAGTTTAGTTTAGTTATAGTTAAGAATTTAGAGTTTTTAGCTTAGAGTCGTAGTTTAGAGTTTTTGTTATAGTTCTAGTTTAGTTTAGTTAAGAGTTTAGAGTTTTATCATAGAGTCATAGGTTAGAGTTTTTGTTGAAGTTGAAGTTTAGTTTAGTCATAGTTAAGAATTTAGAGTTTTTATCTTAGAGTCATAGCTTAGAGTTTTTGAAGTTCTAGTTTAGTTTAGTTAAGAGTTTAGAGTTCCACCTTAGAGTCTTAGCTTAGAGTTTTACTTAGAGTTGAAGTTTAGTTTACTTATAGTTAAGGGTTTAGAGTTTTAGCTTAGAGTTTTTTTGTTAGAGTTCTAGTTTAGTTTAATTTTAGTTAAGAGTTTTATTTTTTTTACCTTTGAGTTTCAATTAGAGTTCTAGTTTAGTTTTACTTAAGAGTTTGGTGTTTTACCTTAGAGTTTCAGTTAGAGTTCTAGTTTAGTTTTAGTTAAGAGTTTGGTGTTTTACCTTAGAGTGTTAGCTGAGAGTTTTTTGTTAGGGTTCTAGTTTAGTTTAATTTTAGTTAAGAGTTTGATTTTGTACCTCTGAGTTTCAGTTAGAGTTCTAGTTTAATTTTAGTTAAGAGTTTGGTGTTTTACCTTAGGGTCTTAGCTTAGAGTCTTTAGTTAGAGTTCTAGTTTAGTTTAGTTTTGGTTAAGAATTTAGAATTTCAGCTTAGAGTCTTAGCTTAGAGTTTTTTTAGAGTTCTAGTTTATTTTAGTTTTAGTTAAGAGTTTAGTTTTTACCATAGAGTCTTAGCTTAGAGTTTTTGTTGAAGTTTTAGTTTATTTTAGTTTTAGTTAATAGTTTAGAGTTTTAGCTTAGAGTCTTAGCTTAGAGTTTTTGTTAGAGTTGAAGTTTAGTTTAGTAATAGTTAAGAGTTTGGTGTTTTACCGTAGAGTCACAGCTTAGAGTTTTAGTTAGAGTTCTAGTTTAGTTTAGTTTTAGTTGAGAGTTTAGAATTTTAGCTTAGACTCTTAGCTTAGAGTTTTTGTTAGATTTCAAGTTTAGTGTAGTTTTAGTCAAGAGTTTAGAGTTTTTAGCTTAGATTCATAGCTTAGAGTTTTTGTTGAAGCTATAGTTTAGTTTAGTTTTAGTTAAGAGTTTATAGTTTTAGCTTAGATTCTTAGCTTAGAGTTTTTGTTAGAGTTTTAGTTTAGTTTAGTTTTAGTTAAGAGTTTAAAGTTTTAGCTTAGAGTATTAGCTTAGAGTTATAGTTAGAGTTGAAGTTTAGTTTAGTTATAGTTAAGAATTTAGAGTTTTTAGCTTAGAGTCGTAGTTTAGAGTTTTTGTTATAGTTCTAGTTTAGTTTAGTTAAGAGTTTAGAGTTTTATCATAGAGTCATAGGTTAGAGTTTTTGTTGAAGTTGAAGTTTAGTTTAGTCATAGTTAAGAATTTAGAGTTTTTATCTTAGAGTCATAGCTTAGAGTTTTTTTAGAGTTCTAGTTTATTTTAGTTTTAGTTAAGAGTTTAGTTTTTACCATAGAGTCTAAGCTTAGAGTTTTTGTTGAAGTTTTAGTTTATTTTAGTTTTAGTTAATAGTTTAGAGTTTTAGCTTAGAGTCTTAGCTTAGAGTTTTTGTTAGAGTTTTAGTTTAGTTTAGTTTTAGTTAAGAGTTTAAAGTTTTAGCTTAGAGTATTAGCTTAGAGTTATAGTTAGAGTTGAAGTTTAGTTTAGTTATAGTTAAGAATTTAGAGTTTTTAGCTTAGAGTCGTAGTTTAGAGTTTTTGTTATAGTTCTAGTTTAGTTTAGTTAAGAGTTTAGAGTTTTATCATAGAGTCATAGGTTAGAGTTTTTGTTGAAGTTGAAGTTTAGTTTAGTCATAGTTAAGAATTTAGAGTTTTTATCTTAGAGTCATAGCTTAGAGTTTTTGAAGTTCTAGTTTAGTTTAGTTAAGAGTTTAGAGTTCCACCTTAGAGTCTTAGCTTAGAGTTTTACTTAGAGTTGAAGTTTAGTTTACTTATAGTTAAGGGTTTAGAGTTTTAGCTTAGAGTCTTAGCTTAGAGTTTTTGTTAGAGTTTTA
Source organism: Artemia sinica (assembly GCA_027921565.1). NCBI lineage: Eukaryota > Metazoa > Arthropoda > Branchiopoda > Anostraca > Artemiidae > Artemia > Artemia sinica. The sequence continues at coordinate 9,707,627 of CM051274.1, forward strand.
GTTTAGTTTAGTTTTAGTTAAGAGTTTAAAGTTTTAGCTTAGAGTATTAGCTTAGAGTTATAGTTAGAGTTGAAGTTTAGTTTAGTTATAGTTAAGAATTTAGAGTTTTTAGCTTAGAGTCGTAGTTTAGAGTTTTTGTTATAGTTCTAGTTTAGTTTAGTTAAGAGTTTAGAGTTTTATCATAGAGTCATAGGTTAGAGTTTTTGTTGAAGTTGAAGTTTAGTTTAGTCATAGTTAAGAATTTAGAGTTTTTATCTTAGAGTCTTAGCTTAGAGTTTTTTTAGAGTTCTAGTTTATTTTAGTTTTAGTTAAGAGTTTAGTTTTTACCATAGAGTCTTAGCTTAGAGTTTTTGTTGAAGTTTTAGTTTATTTTAGTTTTAGTTAATAGTTTAGAGTTTTAGCTTAGAGTCTTAGCTTAGAGTTTTTGTTAGAGTTTTAGTTTAGTTTAGTTTTAGTTAAGAGTTTAAAGTTTTAGCTTAGAGTATTAGCTTAGAGTTATAGTTAGAGTTGAAGTTTAGTTTAGTTATAGTTAAGAATTTAGAGTTTTTAGCTTAGAGTCGTAGTTTAGAGTTTTTGTTATAGTTCTAGTTTAGTTTAGTTAAGAGTTTAGAGTTTTATCATAGAGTCATAGGTTAGAGTTTTTGTTGAAGTTGAAGTTTAGTTTAGTCATAGTTAAGAATTTAGAGTTTTTATCTTAGAGTCATAGCTTAGAGTTTTTGAAGTTCTAGTTTAGTTTAGTTAAGAGTTTAGAGTTCCACCTTAGAGTCTTAGCTTAGAGTTTTACTTAGAGCTGAAGTTTAGTTTACTTATAGTTAAGGGTTTAGAGTTTTAGCTTAGATTCTTAGCTTAGAGTTTTTGTTAGAGTTTTAGTTTAGTTTAGTTTTAGTTAAGAGTTTAAAGTTTTAGCTTAGAGTATTAGCTTAGAGTTATAGTTAGAGTTGAAGTTTAGTTTAGTTATAGTTAAGAATTTAGAGTTTTTAGCTTAGAGTCGTAGTTTAGAGTTTTTGTTATAGTTCTAGTTTAGTTTAGTTAAGAGTTTAGAGTTTTATCATAGAGTCATAGGTTAGAGTTTTTGTTGAAGTTGAAGTTTAGTTTAGTCATAGTTAAGAATTTAGAGTTTTTATCTTAGAGTCATAGCTTAGAGTTTTTGAAGTTCTAGTTTTGTTTAGTTAAGAGTTTAGAGTTCCACCTTAGAGTCTTAGCTTAGAGTTTTACTTAGAGTTGAAGTTTAGTTTACTTATAGTTAAGGGTTTAGAGTTTTAGCTTAGAGTTTTTTTGTTAGAGTTCTAGTTTAGTTTAATTTTAGTTAAGAGTTTTATTTTTTTTACCTTTGAGTTTCAATTAGAGTTCTAGTTTAGTTTTACTTAAGAGTTTGGTGTTTTACCTTAGAGTTTCAGTTAGAGTTCTAGTTTAGTTTTAGTTAAGAGTTTGGTGTTTTACCTTAGAGTGTTAGCTGAGAGTTTTTTGTTAGGGTTCTAGTTTAGTTTAATTTTAGTTAAGAGTTTGATTTTGTACCTCTGAGTTTCAGTTAGAGTTCTAGTTTAATTTTAGTTAAGAGTTTGGTGTTTTACCTTAGGGTCTTAGCTTAGAGTCTTTAGTTAGAGTTCTAGTTTAGTTTAGTTTTGGTTAAGAATTTAGAATTTCAGCTTAGAGTCTTAGCTTAGAGTTTTTTTAGAGTTCTAGTTTATTTTAGTTTTAGTTAAGAGTTTAGTTTTTACCATAGAGTCTTAGCTTAGAGTTTTTGTTGAAGTTTTAGTTTATTTTAGTTTTAGTTAATAGTTTAGAGTTTTAGCTTAGAGTCTTAGCTTAGAGTTTTTGTTAGAGTTGAAGTTTAGTTTAGTAATAGTTAAGAGTTTGGTGTTTTACCGTAGAGTCACAGCTTAGAGTTTTAGTTAGAGTTCTAGTTTAGTTTAGTTTTAGTTGAGAGTTTAGAATTTTAGCTTAGACTCTTAGCTTAGAGTTTTTGTTAGATTTCAAGTTTAGTGTAGTTTTAGTCAAGAGTTTAGAGTTTTTAGCTTAGATTCATAGCTTAGAGTTTTTGTTGAAGCTATAGTTTAGTTTAGTTTTAGTTAAGAGTTTATAGTTTTAGCTTAGATTCTTAGCTTAGAGTTTTTGTTAGAGTTTTAGTTTAGTTTAGTTTTAGTTAAGAGTTTAAAGTTTTAGCTTAGAGTATTAGCTTAGAGTTATAGTTAGAGTTGAAGTTTAGTTTAGTTATAGTTAAGAATTTAGAGTTTTTAGCTTAGAGTCGTAGTTTAGAGTTTTTGTTATAGTTCTAGTTTAGTTTAGTTAAGAGTTTAGAGTTTTATCATAGAGTCATAGGTTAGAGTTTTTGTTGAAGTTGAAGTTTAGTTTAGTCATAGTTAAGAATTTAGAGTTTTTATCTTAGAGTCATAGCTTAGAGTTTTTAAAGTTCTAGTTTAGTTTAGTTAAGAGTTTAGAGTTCCACCTTAGAGTCTTAGCTTAGAGTTTTACTTAGAGCTGAAGTTTAGTTTACTTATAGTTAAGGGTTTAGAGTTTTAGCTTAGATTCTTAGCTTAGAGTTTTTGTTAGAGTTTTAGTTTAGTTTAGTTTTAGTTAAGAGTTTAAAGTTTTAGCTTAGAGTATTAGCTTAGAGTTATAGTTAGAGTTGAAGTTTAGTTTAGTTATAGTTAAGAATTTAGAGTTTTTAGCTTAGAGTCGTAGTTTAGAGTTTTTGTTATAGTTCTAGTTTAGTTTAATTAAGAGTTTAGAGTTTTATCATAGAGTCATAGGTTAGAGTTTTTGTTGAAGTTGAAGTTTAGTTTAGTCATAGTTAAGAATTTAGAGTTTTTATCTTAGAGTCATAGCTTAGAGTTTTTGAAGTTCTAGTTTAGTTTAGTTAAGAGTTTAGAGTTCCACCTTAGAGTCTTAGCTTAGAGTTTTACTTAGAGTTGAAGTTTAGTTTACTTATAGTTAAGGGTTTAGAGTTTTAGCTTGGAGTCTTAGCTTAGAGTTTTAGTTAGAGTTCTAGCTTAGTTTAGTTTTAGTTAAGAGTTTAGAGTTTTACCTTAAAGTCTTAGCTTATTATTTTATTTAGAGTTCTAGTTTAGTTTAGTTTTAGTTAAGAATTTTGAGTTTTACCTTAAAGTCTTAGATTAGAGTTTTAGTTAGGGTTGAAGTTTCGTTTAGTTTAGTTATAGTTAAGGGTTTAGAGTTTTAGCTTGGAGTCTTAGCTTAGAGTTTTAGTTAGAGTTATTGTTTAGTTTAGTTTTAGTTAAGAGTTATAGCTTTAGCATAGAATCTTAGCTTAGAGATTTAGTTAGAGTTGAAGTTTAGTCCAAACTAGCATAACCACAAAATTACAAAATATTGCATAGAAATACCAAAACCATAGGTTAGGTTAGGTCAGGTTAGAAGTTTGGTTTCTCCACGTCTAAGTTAGGTTAGATTAGGTTAGCTTATCATGAGCGCTCATGATAAGCTAATCTAATCTAACCTAACTTAAACGTGGAGAAACCTAACTTATGCGGATCATTGACGGATCCTTACCTGTCCAAGCAAAGTTTTTGTTTTCCTGAAGATATTTTTAGACACAACTGGAAGGTCCATTAGAGGAAAAAGTTCTTCTAATGGGAACTGACCAATTCCAGCGGAAATAGCTCCCCAGACTGCCTTCGTATTAAGGTTGTTTGAAATCGGTTTTGATATAGTACTTTGGACGTAGGATCGATCACCTTCATCACTTGTCACACACATTGGATGGTCAAGATTCACAGTTACTGTTGATGCTGTTGGCTCATTCGTCAACGTGAATTTTTCTCTGCAGCCAGTGCATTCAAAATAAATTCGAAGAAGAAGACCGATTTTTCCTATTTTTTGTATTTTAGGCCTCCCAGGATCGCCTTTTTCACAGCTAGAAAGAAAGAGTAATTGGGCTTCTCTTTTTTTTAATCTAAAATCCTTCGCTGCTATATAAGAAGAAAGGGAGGGTGGAAGATGAAATGAAACTGATCTTAGAAGTTTATTTTTTATAGGTTAATGGTCATTTCTATTTATCATCAAATAAAAAAACTGTTTTTTTTCAAGCGAAAGTAAGCAGCAGTATAAAAACAAAACCAACATAAATTATTCCAAACATGAGGGAGCTACCCCTTCTCAATTCCTCGCTCTTTACCCTCAAGTTTGACATCTTACCAAAATTCTTAAAGAGTAACTGCTGAAACCCAAGCTCCATTGAATTGGAATAAAATGTTTTTTTTTATTTTTAAGACACGAATACTTTTTTATAATAATAAACGAGGGATTAAGGAGTGTAGGCAGCCCCCTCATGTACCGAATAGTTCCTTATCCCTTTAACTTCTAATGTTACTTCTTATTATTAGCAAAAAAAATTGTATTTTTAAATTTAATCTCTGATCATTTTCAATAAATATTGGCAAATCTCCCCCCCCCTTAGTGGATTATACCATGAAAAATTAGTTCTACCTGGATGGATAACCATGGATCATAAGCCGTCGCTCAACACTTTTATTCACTTTCACCAAGGAGATAATTGTAATTTAAAAATTCCTCCGGGGTAAAAAAAAACCCCTCCTGAACAATACCATCCTTGCTGAAAATTCTTCATGAAATATTTACACTGGAAAATCTTCTTCTTCTCTCCCAAAAAGTTTCCGTATATTTCCCAATAACAAACACTTTTGATTGGTAACACTAAACTAAATTAATTTCATACATTCGGAATCAGCGTAAAATACATTTCTTGTGATGTATCATTTAGAATTTTGGTTACTGTTGGTTCAAGCTGCTCCTTATTTACAGCAGCTCTCTACGAAGAACTGTTTATTTTCCAGTAAAGTCAACATAGTAAAACGTGTGTATACTTTACGAAAAGTGTACCCCTTTCAGTAGTTTGGCACAAGATAAAAAAATGGAAAAAGAAGACTAATGAAAGATAGAAAAAAAAAGCCTGAACAGTTCAATAATGACTTTTGCCTTTTATAGGTAATAGTACCTTCACTATGCAGCCCCTACTATGTACAGGATCTTGTGCACGAGTATTCCGAAGCTAAATTTAAATACACTTGGAACTTTTTTTAGTTTTAGCCGTGTTTTACACCTTTTTTTTGCATATTGCTTGCTTTTTCTCCAAAGAATTCGATAACTGTTCTGCAAAAACAAGTTTTTCTAATGTAAGTAAAGAGCCATAATTCAATAAGCTTTTCTTTGTAAAATAATTAAATTGCCTATTAATATTAGCCTACCTCTTACGAAAAAATCAGAATAAATATTCTTAGAGTTCACCAAAAAAGGACATCAATTGTGAATTGAATCTCAGGGAAGGTGAGATAAGTAGAGAGGCCTCATGAGCTCGTGTCACCCACCCCTGCTGCCACCTATAGCTTTTTTTTTACATAATTTATGCATGTTTTATGGTTTTTGTCAGTGAGAATTTGAAAAACAGGAACTTTGTCACATTTATGTCTGTTTTCATGGTTTTTGTCAGTGAGAATTTGAAAAAACAGGAACTTTGTCATATTTATGTCTGTTTTCTTGGATGGCTATGTCTGTTTTATGGATTTTTTCAGTGAGAATTTGAAAAACAGGAATTTTGTCACTTTCATGGATTATTGAGTCATTAACCAAATCGTTTCCGGGCAAAGTTAATGACACTTCCTTCCTGTTGTTGTTCGAGGCAAATGTCAAGGTCAATGTTGTTGTTGTTTTGGGCAAGCTCCCAGCGAATGTCAAGGGGAACCACGTGGTTAATGGGGTCAATGGTCTCTTTCTCCAGGTGTGTTTTTGGCACGCTCTCAGCGAATGTTATGATCCGAGTATTTGTTGTTGTTGTTGTTTTTGGCACGCTCTCAGCGAATGTTATGATCCAGAAATAGGAAATAGATTGTTTCCGGGCAAAGTTAATTAATGTCTGACAGATGACGTCAAGTTAATTAATGTCTTTGGATTTCGACCAGAATTGTTTCCGAGGCAAAGTTTAGATCACACATGACAGATGATGTCATGATTGATTCAATTGTCTCCGGCGCGAAGTTTATTAATGTCTGGAGTTCTTCCAGAAGAACTGTCTCTGTGCGAATGTTTAGATCTTAGCGCGGGAATCAGGTTTCCAAATAATTTGAAATACGCCAGCGCAGAGATGCCAAACAACAGGAACTCGCTGAAATTACGTTTAGGGATAATTTTGGCGAAACCGTTTTAGCCATTTTATGGAATTATTTAGGCGAAACAGTTAGAGACATTATAAAAGATGATTTTAGAAAAGGTTTTAGAAGAGAGTTTAATGGTAAAACTCTGTGGTCGTTATAATACACAAGTTCCATTTGAACAGTGTTGTGAGGTCCTCTACCCCAACCCCAAAGGGTTCCAATCCCCCCACCCCAACCCCGAAGGAAGCCCCCGGTCCTCAAAGGTTCTCTGGGCTTCCAAAGGGCCCCCGGTGCCCCAAAGGCTCCTGAGCCCCCATTATAATACTTTTTTAAGGCTTTATTATATCTTTTCAGAACAAATTATTTTTTTAGGGAATTATTTCGGTGAAACAGTTAGAGACATTTTAAAATATGATTTTTGAAGAGATTTTAGAAGAGAATTTGAGGGTGAAACTCTGTGGTCGTTATAATACACAAGTTACATTTGAACAGTGTTGTGAGGTCCTCTACCCCAACCCCAAAGGGTTCCAATCCCCCCACCCCAACCCCGAAGGAAGCCCCCGGTCCTCAAAGGTTCTCTGGGCTTCCAAAGGGCCCCCGCGCCCCCAAAGGCCCTCCCCAAACCCCCAAAGGCCCTCCCCGGGCCCCCAAAGGCCCATCGAGCTCCCAAAAGACCACCGGGGTCCCAAAGGCCATCACCCGGTCCCCAAATGTCCCCCAGGCTCCCAACTGGCCCCCCGGACCCCCAAAGGCCCTCCCCTGGTCCCCAAAGGTCCCCCAGGCTCCCAAAGGGCCCCCGGACCCCCAAAGGCCCTCCCCCTGGTCCCCAAAGGTCCACCGGGCTCCCAAAGGACCAATCGGTCCTCAAGGGCCTCCAGACCCACAAAGGCTCTCCCCGGGCTCCCAAAGGACCACCCAGCCCTTGGTTTAGTTTTAGTTAAAAGTATAGAGTGTTTTAGCTTAGAGTCATAACTTAGAGTTTTAGTTAGAGTTCTAGCTTAGTTTAGTTTTAGTTAAGAGTTTAGAGTTTTACCTTAAAGTCTTAGCTTATTGTTTTATTTAGAGTTCTAGTTTAGTTTAGTTTTAGTTAAGAGTTTTGAGTTTTACCTTAAAGTCTTAGATTAGAGTTTTAGTTAGGGTTGAAGTTTCGTTTAGTTTAGTTATAGTTAAGAGTTTATAGTTTTAGCTTAGAGTCTTAGCTTAGAGTTTTAGTTAGAGTTATTGTTTAGTTTAGTTTTAGTTAAGAGTTATAGCTTTAGCATAGAATCTTAGCTTAGAGATTTAGTTAGAGTTGAAGTTTAGTCCAAACTAGCATAACCACAAAATTACACAATATTGCATAGAAATACCAAAACCATAGGTTAGGTTAGGTCAGGTTAGAAGTTTGGTTTCTCCACGTCTAAGTTAGGTTAGATTAGGTTAGCTTATCATGAGCGCTCATGATAAGCTAACCTAATCTAACCTAACTTAAACGTGGAGAAACCAAACTTCTAACCTGACCTAACCTAACCTATGGTTTTGGTATTTCTATGCAATATTGTGTTATTTTGTGGTTATGCTAGTTTGGACTAAACTTCAACTCTAACTAAATCTCTAAGCTAAGATTCTATGCTAAAGCTATAACTCTTAACTAAAACTAAACTAAACAATAACTCTAACTAAAACTCTAAGCTAAGACTCTAAGCTAAAACTATAAACTCTTAACTATAACTAAACTAAACGAAACTTCAACCCTAACTAAAACTCTAATCTAAGACTTTAAGGTAAAACTCAAAACTCTTAACTAAAACTAAACTAAACTAGAACTCTAAATAAAACAATAAGCTAAGACTTTAAGGTAAAACTCTAAACTCTTAACTAAAACTAAACTAAGCTAGAACTCTAACTAAAACTCTAAGCTAAGACTCCAAGCTAAAACTCTAAACCCTTAACTATAAGTAAACTAAACTTCAGCTCTAAGTAAAACTCTAAGCTAAGACTCTAAGGTGGAACTCTAAACTCTTAACTAAACTAAACTAGAACTTCAAAAACTCTAAGCTATGACTCTAAGATAAAAACTCTAAATTCTTAACTATGACTAAACTAAACTTCAACTTCAACAAAAACTCTAACCTATGACTCTATGATAAAACTCTAAACTCTTAACTAAACTAAACTAGAACTATAACAAAAACTCTAAACTACGACTCTAAGCTAAAAACTCTAAATTCTTAACTATAACTAAACTAAACTTCAACTCTAACTATAACTCTAAGCTAATACTCTAAGCTAAAACTCTAAACTCTTAAGTAAAACTAAACTAAACTAAAACTCTAACAAAAACTCTAAGCTAAGAATCTAAGCTAAAACTATAAACTCTTAACTAAAACTAAACTAAACTATAGCTTCAACAAAAACTCTAAGCTATGAATCTAAGCTAAAAACTCTAAACTCTTGACTAAAACTAAACTAAACTAGAAATCTAACAAAAACTCTAAGCTAAGAGTCTAAGCTAAAATTCTAAACTCTCAACTAAAACTAAACTAAACTAGAACTCTAACTAAAACTCTAAGCTATGAATCTACGGTAAAACACCAAACTCTTAACTATTACTAAACTAAACTTCAACTCTAACAAAAACTCTAAGCTAAGACTCTAAGCTAAAACTCTAAACTATTAACTAAAACTAAAATAAACTAGAACTCTAAAAAAACTCTAAGCTAAGACTCTAAGCTGAAATTCTAAATTCTTAACCAAAACTAAACTAAACTAGAACTCTAACTAAAAACTCTAAGCTAAGACCCTAAGGTAAAACACCAAACTCTTAACTAAAACTAAACTAGAACTCTAACTGAAACTCAGAGGTACAAAATCAAACTCTTAACTAAAATTAAACTAAACTAGAACCCTAACAAAAAACTCTAAGCTAAGACTCTAAGGTAAAACACCAAACTCTTAACTAAAACTAAACTAGAACTGTAGCTGAAACTCTAAGGTAAAACACCAAACTCTTAAGTAAAACTAAACTAGAACTCTAATTGAAACTCAAAGGTAAAAAAAATAAAACTCTTAACTAAAATTAAACTAAACTAGAACTCTAACAAAAAAACTCTAAGCTAAAACTCTAAACTCTTAAATAAAATTAAACTAAACTAGAACTCTAACAAAAACTCTAAACTATTAACTAAAACTAAACTAAACTAGAACTTCAACAAAAACTCTAAGCTAAAAACTCTAAACTCTTAACTAAAACTAAACTAAACTAGACCTCTAACTGAAACTCAAATGTAAAACTCTAAACTATTAACTAAAACTAAAATAAACTAGGACTCTAACAAAAACTCTGAGCTAAGACTCTAAGCTAAAATTCTAAACTCTTAACTAAAACTAAACAAAACTAGAACTCTAACTAAAACTCTAAGCTAAGACTCCAAGGTAAAACGCTAAACTCTTAACTAAATGTAAACTAAACTAGAACTCAAACTGAAACTCAAAGGTAAAATATCAAATTCTTAACTAAAATTAAACTAAACTAGAACTCTAACAAAAACTCTAATCTAGGACTCTAAGGTAAAACTCTAAACTCTTAACTAAAACTAAACTAAACTAGAACTCTAGCAAAAACTCTAAGCTAAGACTCAGCTAAAACTCGAAACTCTTAACTAAAACTTAACCAAACTATAACTTAAAGTAAAACTCTAAGCTATGACTCTAAGCTAAAACTCTAAATTCTTAAAAGTAACTAAACTAAACTTCAACTCTAACTAAAACTCTAAGCTAAGACTCTATGGTAAAACTCTAAACTCTTAACTAAAACTAAACTAAACTAGAACTCTAACAAAAACTCTAAGCTATGACTCTAAGCTAAAACTCTAAACTCTTAGCTAACTAAACTAAACTAGAACTCAAATTAAAACTCTAAGTCTAAGCTAAAACTCTAAACCAAAACTAAACTAAACTTCAACCAAAACTCTAAACTAAGACTCTAAGCTAAAAACACTAAACTCTTAACTAAAACTAAACTAAACTAGAACTCTAGCAAAAACTCTAAGCTGAGACCCTAAGCTAAAACTCTAAACTCTTAAGTAAAACTAAACTAGACTAAAACTCTAAGCTAAGTCTCTAGGGTAAAACACCAAACTCTTAATTATAACTAAACTAAACTAGAACTATAACAAAAACTCTAAGCTAAGACTCTAAGCTAAAACTCTAAACTCTTAACTAAAAATAAACTAAACTAGAACTCTAACAAAAACACTAAGCTAAGACTCTAAGCTAAAACTCTAAACTCTTAACTAAAACTAAACTAAACTAGAACTCTAATTAAAACTCTAAGTCTAAGCTAAAACTCTAAACTAAACTAGAACTTCAACAAAAAACTTTAAACTAAGACTCTAAGCTTAAAACACTAAACTCTTAACTAAAACTAAACTAAACTAGAACTCTAACAAAAACTCTGAGATAAGACTCTAGGCTAAAACTCTAAACTCTTAACTAAAACTAAACTAAACTAGAACTCTAACAAAAACTCTCTGCTAGGACTCTAAGCTAAAACTCTAAAATCTTAACTAAAACTAAACTAAACTAAAACTCTAAGCTAGGTCTCTAAGATAAAACTCTAAACTCTTAACTACATGTAAACTAAACTAGAACTCTAACAAAAACTCTAAGCTAAGACTTTATGCTAAAACTCTAAACTCTTAACTATTACTAAACTAAACTTCAACTCTAACAAAAACTCTAAGCTAAGACTCTAAGCTAAAACTCTAAACTATTAACTAAAACTTCAACAAAAACTCTAAACTCTTAACTAAAACTAAAATAAACTAGAACTCTAAAAAAAACTCTAAGCTAAGACTCTAAGCTAAAATTCTAAACTCTTAACCAAACTAAACTAAACTAGAACTCTAACTAAAAACTCTAAGCTAAGACATTAAGGTAAAACACCAAACTCTTAACTAAAACTAAACTAGAACTCTAACTGAAACTCAGAGGTAAAAAATCAGACTCTTAGCTAAAATTAAACTAAACTAGAACTCTAACAAAAAAACTCTAAGCTAAAATTCTAAAATCTTAACTAAAACTAAACTAAACTAGAACTCAAATTAAAACTCTAAGCTAAGACTCTAAGGTAAAACACCAAACTCTTAACTAAAACTAAACTAAAACTCTAACTGAAACTCAAAGGAAAAAAAAAATCAAACTCTTAACTAAAATTAAACTTAACTAGAACTCTAACAAAAAAACTCTAAGCTAAGAGTAAGCTAAAACTATAAACTCTAAAATAAAATTAAACTAAACTAGAACTCTAACAAAAACTCTAAGCTAAGACTCTAAGCTAAAACTCTAAACTATTAACTAAAACTAAACTAAACTAGAACTTCAACAAAAACTCTAAGCTAAGACTCTAAGCTAAAAACTCTAAATTCTTAACTAAAACTAAACTAAATTAGAACTCTAACTGAAACTCAAAGGTAAAACATCAAACTCTTAACTAAAATTTAACTAAACTAGAACTCTAACAAAAACTCTAAGCTAAGACTCTAAGCTAAAACTCTAAACTATTAACTAAAACTAAACTAAACTAGAACTTCAACAAAAACTCTAAGCTAAAAACTCTAAACTCTTAACTAAAACTAAACTAAACTAGAACTCTAACTGAAACTCAAAGGTAAAACATCAAACTCTTAACTAAAATTAAACTAAACTAGAACTCTAACAAAAAAAACTCTAAGCTAAGACTCTAAGCTAAAAATCAAAACTCTTAACTAAAACTTAGTCAAACTATAACTTTAAGTAAAACTCTAGGCTATGACTCTAAGCTAAAACTCTAAATGCTTAACTGTAACTAAACTAAACTTCCACTCTAACTAAAACTCTAAGCTAAGACTCTAAGGTAAAACTCTAAACTCTTAACTAAAACTAAACTACACAACAACTCTAACTTAAACTCTAAGCTAAGACTCTAAGCTAAAACTACAAACTCTTAACTAAAACTAAACCAAACTAAAACTAACTGAAACTCAAAGGTAAAACATCAAACTCTTAACTAAAATTAAACTAAACTAGAACTTCAAGAAAAACTCTAAGTTATGACTCTAAGCTAAAACACTCTATACTTTTAACTAAAACTAAACCAAGGGCTGGGTGGTCCTTTGGGAGCCCGGGGAGAGCCTTTGTGGGTCTGGAGGCCCTTGAGGACCGATTGGTCCTTTGGGAGCCCGGTGGACCTTTGGGGACCGGGGGGAGGGCCTTTGGGGGTCCGGGGGCCCTTTGGGAGCCTGGGGGACCTTTGGGGACCGGGGGAGGGCCTTTGGGGGTCCGGGGGGCCAGTTGGGAGCCTGGGGGACATTTGGGGACCGGGTGATGGTCTTTGGGACCCCGGTGGTCTTTTGGGAGCTTGATGGGCCTTTGGGGGCCCGGGGAGGGCCTTTGGGGGTCTGGGGAGGGCCTTTGGGGGCGCGGGGGCCCTTTGGAAGCCCAGAGAACCTTTGAGGACCGGGGGCTTCCTTCGGGTTGGGGTGGGGGGATTGGAACCCTTTGGGGTTGGGGTAGAGGACCTCACAACACTGTTCAAATGGAACTTGTGTATTATAACGACCACAGAGTTTCACCCTCAAATTCTCTTCTAAAATCTCTTCAAAAATCATAATTTAAAATGTCTCTAACTGTTTCACCGAAATAATTCCCTAAAAAAATAATTTGTTCTGAAAAGATATAATAAAGCCTTAAAAAAGTATTATAATGGGGGTTCAGGAGCCTTTGAGGGCGCCGGGGGCCCTTTGGAAGCCCAGAGAACCTTTGAGGACCGGGGGCTTCCTTCGGGGTTGGGGTGGGGGATTGGAACCCTTTGGAGTTGGGGTAGAGGACCTCACAACACTGTTCAAATGGAACTTGTGTATTATAACGACCACAGAGTTTTACCATTAAATTCTCTTCTAAAACCTTTTCTAAAATCATTTTTTATAATGTCTCTAACTGTTTCGCCGAAATAATTCCATAAAATGGCTAAAACGGTTTCGCCAAAATTATCCCTAAACGTAATTTCAGCGAGTTCCTGTTGTTTGGCATCTCTGCGCTGGCGCATTTCAAATTATTTGGAAACCTGATTCCCGCGCTAAGATCTAAACATTCGCACAGAGACAGTTCTTCTGGAAGAACTCCAGACATTAATAAACTTCGCGCCGGAGACAATTCAATCAATCATGACATCATCTGTCATGTGTGATCTAAACTTTGCCTCGGAAACAATTCTGGTCGAAATCCAAAGACATTAATTAACTTGACGTCATCTGTCAGACATTAATTAACTTTGCCCGGAAACAATCTATTTCCTATTTCTGGATCATAACATTCGCTGAGAGCGTGCCAAAAACAACAACAACAACAAATACTCGGATCATAACATTCGCTGAGAGCGTGCCAAAAACACACCTGGAGAAAGAGACCATTGACCCCATTAACCACGGGGTTCCCCTTGACATTCGCTGGGAGCTTGCCCAAAACAACAACAACATTGACCTTGACATTTGCCTCGAACAATAACAGGAAGGAAGTGTCATTAACTTTGCCCGGAAACGATTTGGTTAATGACTCTATAATCCATGAAAGTGACAAAATTCCTGTTTTTCAAATTCTCACTGACAAAATCCATAAAACAGACATAACCATCCAAGAAAACAGACATAAATGTGACAAAGTTCCTGTTTTTTCAAATTCTCACTGACAAAAACCATAAAAACATCCATAAATGTGACAAAGTTCCTGTTTTTCAAATTCTCACTGACAAAAACCATAAAAACATGCATAAATTATGTAAAAAAAGTTATAGGTGGCAGCAGGGGTGGGTGACACGAGCTCATGAGGCCTCTCTACTTATCTCACCTTCCCTGAGATTCAATTCACAATTGATGTCCTTTTTTGGTGAACTCTAAGAATATTTATTCTGATTTTTTCGTAAGAGGTAGGCTAATATTAATAGGCAATTTAATTATTTTACAAAGAAAAGCTTATTGAATTATGGCTCTTTACTTACATTAGAAAAACTTGTCTTTGCAGAACAGTTATCGAATTCTTTGGAGAAAAAGCAAGCAATATGCAAAAAAAAGGTGTAAAACACGGCTAAAACTAAAAAAAGTTCCAAGTGTATTTAAATTTAGCTTCGGAATACTCGTGCACAAGATCCTGTACATAGTAGGGGCTGCATAGTGAAGGTACTATTACCTATAAAAGGCAAAAGTCATTATTGAACTGTTCAGGCTTTTTTTTCTATCTTTCATTAGTCTTCTTTTTCCATTTTTTTATCTTGTGCCAAACTACTGAAAGGGGTACACTTTTCGTAAAGTATACACACGTTTTACTATGTTGACTTTACTGGAAAATAAACAGTTCTTCGTAGAGAGCTGCTGTAAATAAGGAGCAGCTTGAACCAACAGTAACCAAAATTCTAAATGATACATCACAAGAAATGTATTTTACGCTGATTCCAAATGTATGAAATTAATTTAGTTTAGTGTTACCAATCAAAAGTGTTTGTTATTGGGAAATATACGGAAACTTTTTGGGAGAGAAGAAGAAGATTTTCCAGTGTAAATATTTCATGAAGAATTTTCAGCAAGGATGGTATTGTTCAGGAGGGTTTTTTTTGCCCCGGAGGAATTTTTAAATTAAAATTATCTCCTTGGTGAAAGTGAATAAAAGTGTTGAGCGACGGCTTATGATCCATGGTTATCCATCCAGGTAGAACTAATTTTTCATGGTATAATCCACTAAGGGGGGGGGGGGAGATTTGCCAATATTTATTGAAAATGATCAGAGATTAAATTTAAAAAAACAATTTTTTTTGCTAATAATAAGAAGTAACATTAGAAGTTAAAGGGATAAGGAACTATTCGGTACATGAGGGGGCTGCCTACACTCCTTAATCCCGCGTTTATTATTATAAAAAAATTCGTGTCTTAAAAATAAAAAAAATTTTATTCCAATTCATTGGAGCTTGGGTTTCAGCAGTTACTCTTTAAGAATTTTGGTAAGATGTCAAACTTGAGGGTATAGAGCGAGGAATTGAGAAGGGGTAGCTCCCTCATGTTTGTAATAATTTATGTTGGTTTTGTTTTTATACTGCTGCTTACTTTCGCTTGAAAAAAAAAACAGTTTTTTTATTTGATGATAAATAGAAATGACCATTAACCTATAAAAAATAAACTTCTAAGATCAGTTTCATTTCATCTTCCACCCTCCCTTTCTTCTTATATAGCAGCGAAAGATTTTAGATTAAAAAAAAGAGAAGCCCAATTACTCTTTCTTTCTAGCTGTGAAAAAGGCGATCCTGGGAGGCCTAAAATACAAAAAATAGGAAAAATCGGTCTTCTTCTTCGAATTTATTTTGAATGCACTGGCTGCAGAGAAAAATTCACGTTGACGAATGAGCCAACAGCATCAACAGTAACTGTGAATCTTGACCATCCAATGTGTGTGACAAGTGATGAAGGTGATCGATCCTACGTCCAAAGTACTATATCAAAACCGATTTCAAACAACCTTAATACGAAGGCAGTCTGGGGAGCTATTTCTGCTGGAATTGGTCAGTTCCCATTAGAAGAACTTTTTCCTCTAATGGACCTTCCAGTTGTGTCTAAAAATATCTTCAGGAAAACAAAAACTTTGCTTGGACAGGTAAGGATCCGTCAATGATCCGCATATATGATTTGTGTATTTTCTGAAACTCAAGAATCCCACCTTCACCTTGCTTACGCCTATCGTCTCCTCTTGCTCCACAATCTAACTCTTTCCATATAAAAGTTATTTGTTCCTGGGTTCTAGCTAATAAAAACAATCAATTTTCATTCTACTATCAGTGTTCATCAAATATTATAAAAGATAAAAGTTTCTGGGCTATAGCTAATAAAAAATAATTAACTTCCGGCCTACTATCAGTGTCTACCCACTAGCATCGACCTACTAATTGGGAAAATGTCTCCTTATGTATTTTCATTATATTCCTTTTTTGTTTAGCCCTTTGAAGCTCATTAGACTTTGATTGGAAATTTAAATTTCTGGTGCCCTTGCTAATCACGCAACAAAATTATGAGACAGTCAAACTGGTCAAAATAATAAAAAAGCTTATAAGCGGTCCTAAATTAATCAAATTAACTGTTATTCATATGTTAGTATCTCTATGCCTTCTCTGTCTCTCTCTCTCTGTCTCTCTCTCTCTCTCTCCCTCTCTCTGTCTGTCTCTCTCTCTCTCTCTCTCTCTCTCTCTCTCTCTCTCTCTCTCTCTCTCTCTCTCTCTCTCTCTCTCTCTCTCTCTCTCTCTCTGAAACAGCTCTGTCATCTAGATTCCTAGTAAAGATTTAATTTTTTTCACAGAAGTGGAAAGAAGAGCTAGACACAACAATTAAGTTGAATGGAAACGCCGCGAAGGAACTGGCTATCTCCGATGGCAGAGTTTCTGATGATGGAGTTCCATACACAAGGGTTATTTTGGATGCTGGATGGGACAAAAGAACAAAAGGACATGATTACAATGCCAAAGCTGGCCATGCAGTTATTATAGACGCTTATACAAAAAAAGTTTTGTTTGTTAGTTCTAGAAACAAATACTGTTATATTTGCTCTGTTGCCAGAACTAAAAAGATTCCACAACAAGATCACTTATGCTATCTGAACTGGAATGGTTCTTCTTCGGGAATGGAGCAGGACATGATTATAGAGGGTTTTTTACTTAGTTTATCCATGCATGGATTACGGTATCTCGAATTTATTGGGGATGGGGATTCAAGTGTGTATCAACGCATTATAGAGCGTGTGGCCTATGGAAAGGATGTTATAAAACTCGAGTGTGCCAACCATGTCACGAAAAATTTCACTCGGGATCTGTACAACCTTGTCAAGAACAGGGGTGATTTTTCAAAAATTCTGACCAAAAGCTGCATCTCAAGTCTGACTAAGAATCTTCGTGGGGCTATAAAAAAGAACCGTGAAGATGGTGGAAATACTGAAAAATTAAAATGTCTAATTAAGAATGTACCTTTTCACGTATTTGGTGACCACCAAAAATGTTCCTCTGGATGTAGCAAATATGAGTCTATTGAAGGTAAGTTTTCCAGGGTCCTAGAAGTTGTAATGCTAGCAGTCAATGAAAAAATTGGAAAGGTATTGCGTAAAACTAGCAACCTTTTTATCGATTCAACTACAAACCTTGCCGAATCTTTTATGAGAGTTGCTGTTAAATTCTTAGGGCATAAACAGGTCTGCCGATCCAAAAGAAATTCGCATGCCGTACGTATCACGGCAGCAGCTCTTGCCACATCGCAAGGTAGTGGATGGCATAGTCGTTCATTAAAGAGTATATTTACCCATAGTCCCACGAAAAGGGTAAAAAAATTTTCAATGAAACGTGAAAAACTCACACGTTGCGCGAGACGACTAATTCCACTATCATTTGAAAACCACGGGGGGAGGTATAAAGCCCGACTTGCTAGCAATGGTAGCAGCGTGCAGGGATTGCTGCCAAAATTTGACTCAGAACTGCCAAAAGCCAGATCTCCCATCTTCTGACTTCAAGGCAGTGAAAGAAGCCAACTTAGCAAAAATGACTCCCATCAAATATCAACTCCAGCAGTTACCTAGCATCACAGCTGGACAATCTGATAACCCAAAATGGGTGTCCAAAAGAATGGAGTCAATATCTAGTACACGTTTCTATTCCATTTGCGTCCGACGACCTACAACATCAACAGCAAAACTAGTTGAAGAAATAGTCACTGGGAAGCAAATACACTGTACATGGCAAATGAAACGTGGAATTCATTCTGAACCAGT
Source organism: Artemia sinica (assembly GCA_027921565.1). NCBI lineage: Eukaryota > Metazoa > Arthropoda > Branchiopoda > Anostraca > Artemiidae > Artemia > Artemia sinica. The sequence continues at coordinate 9,725,557 of CM051274.1, forward strand.
TGCTATTAAATGCTTCGAGGAAAAAATGGACATCATTGTACAAAGATCAGACTGTTTTGGTCTTTTTGCTGACCAGGATAGATGGTGGCTTGTAACGTCTCCTGATGGGATATGTGACGCTGGGATTGTGGAAGTAATAACAGTCACAACTATTCCTGAAGGTAAAACAATAAAAGAAGCTGTTCAGCTGAACTTATTAAAAGGCTTTTTTCTTCGTTTGGGCACTGAGAAAGGTTGTTTAATACTCAAACGGGAGCACAAATACTTCTACCAAATTCACGGACAACTTAACATTTTAGATAAAGAGAACTGCTTCCTTGTAGTGTTTGTTGACCAGGACGACTTCGAGATCATTTCAGTTAAGCGTGATATTTGCTTCTGGAAACAGATGTTACCCAAGCTTGATCATTTCTGGGGTCAATGTTTGTTGCCCGAACTTGTTGATCCAAGACTGAAACGAAGCATGACGGTGCGTGAGCTTCTCGAGGTTTTAGAGGCGCAATCAAGATTAAAGGATAGAAAGCGTAAGTTGGAGGTAGCAAATGTTGATCAAGAAGCAGGAGCATAACTCCCGCATTTTTCCTTAGGGGGGGGTCCATATCTGGGGAGTCAAGAGGCATGGGGTATTCTTCAGAAGAAAGGGGAGTTTTTTTGTGTAAAACGCAAGCCTAAATTCTTTTGAAGATTTCTGAAAACTTGGCTTGGGAAATTATTTTATAATGGATACTGAACAGCATATGGAAAAAAGTAAAGGTGATATTTGTCGCCGCAAGACTTTAATCTCATATTTTTCTTCAAAAGATAACGAAGAAAATTTATTATTTAGAAAAATGTTACTTAATTACTTTCAAAGAAATTTTACAATGGATAGCTTTCAACTAAGGCTGTCAGAAATGAGTTGCTGCAGGTAGAAGTAGTGTATTGTAAACAAGTTTTTGGGTGGGTGATGGTGAGTTTTATATTGTCACCTTGACCATTAATAATAGAAGTGCATATCCCCCTTCTACTTCCTTGAGCTTTCGGGCCCTCACAGGAGGCTAAATATCACAATTGAACTACATGCTATTCCAACAGTCCCGTGCATCACGTCTGTCAGTTCAAGTAACTAGAACTAATCAGTTTTTTGTATGGACATCAGTGATATATTTTTTCCTTCGTCACTTTGGAGGCACTGGAAGATCAAAGAGGGCTGGGCACATTTAAGAGCTAACTCTTACTTCTTATCGTTTTTATATACATATATATGTAAATTATGCTCGATAAAGCCTTAATAAAGTGCCATATGATACCCTAAAAGTACAATTTGGGTGACATTTCTGGAATAGAAAAAACTGGGCCGGATACTTGGACATCATAGAGAGCTAAATATTGGTTCTTTTATAAACTAATTTCTATATTTAATTGCCTTGAGGTGTCTGCCCCTACTTCTCCCACGTTAACCAAGATTTACTGCCCCCTCCTACCGCCTGAACAATGGCCTCTCTCATCATAATAGGTGACGCAGAAACAGTTTGTTATCAAAAACTGTTTGATATTTTCTATTTTGAGTACTCCCTTCAAAATATTGGATTTATAACTTTCTGCAAATAGCGTGCATAGCTACGAAAATATGTTCATCTAAATATCATTAAAGGCCACACCCTCTTGTATGCTTACCCTCTAATGAAGCAAAGAAGTGTGTTTTTCTCTGAAACGATTTAGCTTTTTTGGAATTGTGAGCTCCTCCCTTATTTTTATAACTTATTATTAGTTCAGGTACTGGTGCATTATACGGGCACTTCTAAAAAGTCAAGTTTGGTTAATGCTAATGAAACAAAATAAAATACGATGAATATATAATAGTTTATAAACAAATTTGGGCTATATATTTGCGCATTAGGGGGGTGGGGTAAAGCATACCATATATTAAATACATAACCTAACCTAGGTACCTCCCCCCCCTAAACCCTAAAAAACAACAGTTTAAATATCGTAAACGGAATGAAAACTTTTCTTTGCATTCCATTTCTCAATAGCGGTCTCTTGAAAATAACCAGTCTGGCGGGCTTCGTCTCTAAAAGTGGTATAATAAGTATATAAAAGTGTCCGTTTAACGCACCAGTACCTTAGTTCAACATTATTGAAAGCTTTTAGTCGAAAGCGAATTTTTTTAGCTAATTTTGAGCTCAACATAGCTTATTAAAGTCATTTTCAATTTGTTTTCAATACTGACGGCCAATAAGAAGAAGAATGGTTTTCACTGGTCTCGGTGATGAAAATCAATAGAAATCGATTGTAATAAGCTATATTGAATACGAGATAAATCATTTGGACAATTACGTCTGTACAAGAACAAAGTTGACTTTGACTTTCCTTCTTTTTTTGGTTATTCAACAATATTCTAATGAACATAATTATTTATTTTTCAAGGAGGCACACTTGTGCCTCTATAAAGAGGCGACCCACCACAATGTTAAGCGATTTCAGGTCCTAGAGGTCGCAGAGAGACGGCGGTAATCGCATTTTGTAGCCCAAGCTCAAACTAAGAAACTTGCAATATTTCATTCTCCTCCGACTTTATCTTCATGGGGTAAACTGGGCCGGAAGTTTGGACCCTCCCACCACAGCCCCCCTTTAACGTTGTCCGATTGGGCTGAAATTTAGAGGTTAAGCTTTCCTAGGGCCCGGAAGCTTATCCTGGAAATTTCAGCTCAATCCGATCACTCCTTCCCTGTTTTCAAAAACCAAATATAGCCACTTAAAATTCATCATCATCATTTCTTTTTTTTTCTTAGCCATGCCTACAGGCCACAGTTGGCAACGGATCCGGTTGAATGAGGACTCATTCGAAGCAGAATTCGACCTGTTAGGGCCTTTTGATATTTTCAGACCGAAAAAATTATCCCCCGAATTTACATTTACGAAAAACCTTAGTTTTTTTCAAATAATACACATAAACAGGTTAGACATGCTTTGTTATGAAAATATCTGCGCGTCAATTTTCATAACAAAGCATGTCTAACCTGTTTATGTGTATTATTTGAAAAAAAAACTACGTTTTCTAAAGAGTTAAAGAGGCTGAGTTACAAGGTCAACCCTTAAAACGTACAGGGATTAGGAGGCACAGTTGGGGGGGGGCTGTTAAAGAGGCTGAGTCACAAGTTCGAACCTTAAAACGTACAGGGATTAGGAGGCACCCTGTACGACGTGATTTGAGTATTCAGGAATTAAAAGCTTTAACACAAGAATGTTCAAGAGCGGGGGGTTTGGGGGGCGGCAGCCCCCCAACTTCAACTCCTGACACGATCAGCTAACAGTTAGTCAAGCAATAATAAGTAATAAACTGTACAAAAACGTGCAGAAATTATTTGAAAAAAACTACGTTTTCTAAAGAGTTAAAGAGGCTGAGTTACAAGGTCGAACCTTAAAACGTACAGGGATTAGGAGGCACAGTTGGGGGGCTGCCGCCCCCCAAACCCCCCGCTTTCGCAGCCTTTAAATAAAAAAAAAAAATTTAAACTGAAAGTAAGGACCGACATTAAATCTTAAAACGAACAGAAATTATTCCGTATATGAAAGAGGCTGTGCCCTCCTCAACGCCTCGCTCTTTACGCTAAAGTTTTTATTGTTTAAAAAAAGAGTTGTGAGAAAGTCAAACTTTAGCGTAAAGAGCGAGGCGTTGAGGAGGGCACAGCCTCTTTCATATACGGAATAATTTCTGTTCGTTTTAAGATTTAATGTCGGTCCTTACTTTCAGTTTAAATTTTTTTTTTTTATTTAAAGGCTGCGAAAGCGGGGGGTTTGGGGGGCGGCAGCCCCCCAACTGTGCCTCCTAATCCCTGTACGTTTTAAGGTTCGACCTTGTAACTCAGCCTCTTTAACTCTTTAGAAAACGTAGTTTTTTTCAAATAATCTAACAGAGTAAACCAGTGTATTTCACTTCAAAGTTATCATTGGAGTGTTTACTAAAAACTGTTTGATATTAATTTTCTTTTTTTGTGCCCAATATAACGTTGCTGTCTATACTTGTAAAAATGTATTTAGCTAATATGTTATATTGGCTTTGTTATGTCTTGTGTTATTGATGATAAAACTAGATATGGGCTATGAATAAAACTTTAAATGCGCGTTGCAAGATTTTCAAACCAATTTCTTGTCTTCTGCTTCTGAATTACAAGCTTGACGCTAAATCATGTAAAAACCCTATATCGTTCATAAAACTTGGTTTTTGTCGATAAATTTGACTGGATGCGGCTCAGACATTAAATGTCGTAATATCGCGTATGTTTGTTTCCTAACGAATAGCTCGTAGTTGTTCTTAACTTACCTTTTGTCGTCATTTATTACTTGCTTTCATTCACAATTATTACCCGCACATGAATTCCCCACCCATTCACCTTTTGTTCTGGTATGAATATGAAAAATATCTTTTATGTTATCAAAGAAAAAATCTGGCACGTCTATTCTCGCAATGCGTCTCTTGTTTCAACCCGTGTAACTGTTAATTGAACCAACTGTGACGAAACAAAAACTGGAAAAACAAGTTACGGGTGACAGAATGCACGGAAAGTATAAAATATGGGTTATTTTATTTGCACATCAGGGGGGCTAGGGATTAAGTATGACGGGGCTCCAAGCTAAAAATGTTAGCTACAATTATTCTGCATATTATGAAGTAAGAATTGTTTTCTAACTGCACTTCTTAAGTGAGGTCGGGATAACACATAAGTACCAAACATTTTTCTGCAACAAGACGAAAGTTATCACCCCACAGTTCTGTGGCTTAGTTGAAATGAAGAGAGATTAGTGTTTAATTACTAACCTCTCTCCCTAGACCTCACTCCATATTTAGCTAGAGACTAATGGAGAGTGCTTAAATACATTGTGTGAGCTGTATGGCACCCCTCCCCCTCTTTTAGGACTGCGTGACTTTCTAGGTACTAATGTATCACTATATAACATTCCTCTAAAGCTGGGAATATCAATAAATAGCTTATAGATGATCCTAAATTGATCGCCTATATAGTTTATAGATGATCTTAAAGCGATTGTCTATATCATAATATTTGATCCATATTAATTTTGTCCTCTTTGAGGCAAAAAGTACCCGAATTTCTTTATACCCTAGTACATAGAATCTCTATACTAGGGTTCTCTGATACGTTGAATTTGATGGTTTGATTATTGTGAATATCGCTTGCCTTTTGGGGGTGTTTATCCCCCCCCTCTTTTTTTAATTCGATGAGTTTGCTGGGGCTCGTAACTTTCGATGATTAACTTGAAAGTTAAAGAAATCGATACTTTTGGAATCAGCATAACCAAACAATTATTTTTTTGGTATTTTTTTTAATGGGCCTTTTAATACACTATTTAAGGCGTCTGTCACCACCCTCTCCTGCCTCACTAGCCTACAATAAGAATATGTATCTTGCTAATGTGTTACATTTGCTTTGTTGTATATATCTTGTGAAAATTGGTGCTAAAACTATGATATGAGCTATGAATAAGACTCTTCTCAACAAGGAAATTGTTTGTTAGTTTCACGAATAGTTGGAAACAAATAAGTGTTGCAATCTTTTCTAACCAGTTTCTTGCCATCTTAGGTTTCTGCTTCTTAAATATGAGTTCGACGTTAAAATCAAGAACAACCACATATCATTTGCAAGGGCGTATCCAGGATTGTTTTTTGGGGCGGGAGGCTTTTTTTTTGGGGGGGGGGGGGTACAAGAAAACTTCAAAAATGAGTTTATAACATTTTTGATACGTTTTTACGAGTAGGACCGGAGGGGTGGGTCAAACCCTGCAACTCCTCCCACTTGGATACTGCTTTGGTCATTCATATTTTTTTTTGTCGACAAGCGTGACCTTGATGGGACTCTGGCATAAAATGTAAATATCGTTTATGCTTGGCTCCTTACGGAGTAAACCAGTTTTTACGGTAGAAAGGTGATTTTGCCTTTTCGAAAATGTTTTGAAATAAAAAAAAAATATATACCTCTGAAGTACCTACGGTCAACCTCCCTTTACCACATTGTTTGAGGTCTGTACTTCTACATCTGTATATTTTTTAACACAGTAGAAAGGTTCAGGTTCTGGCGGTCTGGTACGGATATATATGAAATCTTTTATTTTACAACAAATGTTTTGTTTTGCAATAAGAAAGCTATCACCTCACAAAAAGCTTGTCAACAATGCTCTACAAACTTAACCGACGGGGAAAACAACCTAGAGATTATTGACTTCAAAACAAGCATACGAGAGAAAAAACAGGTTAAATTTAAATAGAGCAGTGGAAGAAGCTTAATTCAGTTTAAATCCGTCTTTTCGCTCTTTATTTTTTTTTTTTGTAAATGGGAAAGCAGTGGGAAATTATAGAAATTATTTTCTTTTGTAACGTTTTTCGATCCCCCTAAAAAATGGCTAGCTAACCCGAATCAACTATATTGTGCAAGCATCCTTGAAGGAAAAAACTGGTAATTTGACTATAAAACAATCCTTTCAGATTTACAGCTAAACCTGAAAAAAATACCAGGTGCCAAAAACTGCTCAGCCGTTATTTCTTTCTTTTTTCAATCTCACTTCAAAATATTATCAGAAAGCCGTCGGCTCAGTACATCGCAGTAAAATTTCCGTAGACCGAAGTTGTCAAACCTACTTGCTAAACAAGAATGAATTACATTGGTTGGCTTTGGTCCGCCCTATATTTTACTTTTGACCAATAAACCACGCCGATTGAAACATATGGGAAACGATAAAGTTGCAAAAAGCGCCACAATAACGGAATAATTTGGATGGCAGGATGGAGCCGATTGAAATGAGTCTTTACATAACCGTTAACACCTTCAAAAGACTTACAAACAGTTTTTTGGTTTTCCATTGATTATTTTCTTATTATTTATTTTTAATACTTTTTTTGTCCCCTTTTTGTGTAGCCTACTATCGAATGGAGTCTGTTTCATCTATTTAATTATATTTAATGTGTTCAACTTTTTTCTTCTATTGATTTAGTGCTTAATTAAAACGTATGTCTTCCCTCTCTTCTACAGGCCAAGTAACTTTTGGGAGAATAGAATAACATATTCTAATTATGAATAAATCTTATCGTATTATTCCATGCAATTCGGAGCAACTATATGAATCAGGTCTTGTCTACTAAACACCCAAAGTACAGACTCAACAAGATTTCCTAATCCCAGTTCGCAGACCCCTTTTGAAGAGCTAATCATGATTTGAATGCAATCAGATCAAAGGTATACAATAGACAACATTAAATAGCACCATTGGAAAGGTGGTGAAAAGTTAAGCCCAAATTATGCTTCTCACTGAAGATAATCAAGGTGGCACACTTGTGACTCTATAAAGAGCCGACCCACCACAATGTTAAGCGATTTCAGGTCCCAGAGGTCGCAGAGAGACGGCGGTAATCGCATTTTGTAGCCCAAGCTCAAACTAAGAAACTTGCAAAATTTCATCCTCTTCCGACTTTATCTTCATGGGGTAAACTGGGCCGGAAGTTTCGACCCTCCCACCATAGCCCCCCTTTAACGTGGTCCAATTGGGCTGCAGGTTAAGCTTTCCTAGGGCCCGGGAGCTTACCTCGAAATTTCAGCTCAATCCGATCACTCCTTCCCTGTTTTCAAAAAACCAAATATAGCCACTTAAAATTCATCATTTCTTTTTTTCTTATCCACGCCTACAGGCCACAGTTGGCAACTGATCCGGGTGAATGAGGACTCATTCGAAGCAGAATTCGACCTGTTAGGGCCTTTTGATATTTTCAGACCGAAAAAATTATCCCCCGAATTTACATTTACGAAAAACCTCGTTTTCCTATAATAGCCCATGTTAATTTTTCCCACCACAACCCCCATTTAACGTTGTCTGATCGGGCTGAAATTTAGAGGATAAGCTTTCCTGGGGCCTGGGAGCTTATCCTCGAAATTTCAGCTCAATCTGATCACTCCTTTCCTGTTTTCCAAAAACCAAATATCAAGTTTTGTGAGAATTTGCTTGCGTCGAAAATAGATTCCATTTACTAAAAAACAATTACAATTGTGTCTCTTTAGTCCAGCGGTTGATACTCCAAACTGTCAGGCGGAAAACCCGGGTTCGATTCACCGTCAGAGCAAAATTTTTTTATACTGAATTTAAACTTTAAAAAAGAAACTCAGTTTCTTTTTTAAATTATTTGAAAAAAATTCGTTTTCTAAAGAGTTAAAGAGGCTGAGTTACAAGGTCGACCCTTAAAACGTACAGGGATTAGGAGGCACAGTTGGGGGGCTGTTAAAGAGGCTGAGTCACAAGTTCGAACCTTAAAACGTACAGGGATTAGGAGGTGCAGTTGGGGGGCTGTTAAAGAGGATGAGTCACAAGTTCGAACCTTAAAACGTACAGAGATTAGGAGGCACCCTGTACGACGTGATTTGAGTTTTCAGGAATTAAAAGCCTTAACACAAGAATGTTCAAGAGCGGGGGGTTGGGGGGGGGGCGGCAGCCCCCCAACTTTAACTCCTGACACGATCAGCTAACAGTTAGTCAAGCAATAATAAGTAATAAACTGTACAAAAACGTGCAGAAATTATTTGAAAAAAACTACGTTTTCTAAAGAGTTAAAGAGGCTGAGTTACAAGGTCGAACCTTAAAACGTACAGGGATTAGGAGGCACAGTTGGGGGGCTGCCGCCCCCCCCCAAACCCCCCAAACCCGGGGGATTTTTTAATGATTTTTTAAGGATTTTTTTATGAAGAAAAAAATGCCAACATCTAGGGGGATTTTGTCTTTTTTCTGTTCATTTATCGAATAAGGTTTTTTTCAAAATCTAGGGGAAATTAGCAACCTTTCGGATATACTTAGTAGCCTATTTCGCTGAATTTGCCCCCTAGAAAGGATATTCAGACATTTCTGTAGGGACTTAGGGCCCTGATATTCTACAATAATTTACTTGCATGCTTTCTATTTTAGCTCATTTGTCCCACCCTATGAAACAAACAGATTGGTACACGATTTAATATATATTTTTTTAATTAAAACAAATCCTGGTACTTATTTAGTAGCCGATAAACACGCAAGAAGAACCGAATATAGAATGTCAAAGATCCTAATGAAAAACAGGTTTCCTCTGCATAGTGAGGTATTGCTCACTCTGTGAAAGATATTCAAACTTTAGTTTTTTAGGGTTAAAGGGGCAAAAAAAGTACCTAGGTTAGGTTACGTATTTAATATATACTATGCCCCCCCCCCCTAATGTGCAAATATATAGCCCAAATTTGTTCATAAACTATTATATTTTCATCCTATTTTGTTTTATTTCACTAGCATTAACGTAACTTCACTTCTCGCGTGTTTATCGGCTACTAAATAGGTACCAAAATCCTTTGTTTAGTTAAAAAAAACCTGTCAGGCTATTCCAAATAATTAATACTAATTAGGGATTTTCGATTTTCCAAGGGCATGTGCATGCAGACATTCAAAGGTGCTGAATAGGGGTTACTTTAAGCCCTCTAAAAGGCAGGCAATACATTGAAAATATGGGGTTTCAGATGGAGAAGCGGGGGGGGGGGGGGGTGTTTCGTATTTGTATTGCCATTTAGAATTATTTATCTGTTAATTTGTCAGATTTTTTTTCCAGGTCTATTTTGAACCCTGAAAATAAATTTTCTCCCCGGACTGGTCTGAAGAACCCTGAGAAAAAGTGGGGCAAAAGCTGCGAGAAATGACTTTTATTTGCATCTGAACATCCAAAAAACCTTTATGAGCCCCTTGCCCCTCCCCCCTCTTTTGCCCTCTTCTAAGAGTCCCTATATAACTTCGTTACAGATCCCAATTTGTTGCTAGTTCTTGTTGATATTAATAATAGAGAATCCAAACTCAAGGTTGCCACCACAACCAAATAAAAATCACCAGTTTTTCACCAAGAAAATCACCAGAAATCACCAGTATTTCATAAAAATCACCAAAGAAATCACCAGAAATTGGTGGTCAATAATGATAAGCTTTACACCAAAAAGACGCGTTAGGCACCCTGAGCTAAGACATTATATTTTCAAAGGCCGTCAACTGCTCAAGAAGGAAGACAATTTATACCTAAAACCGGAATTCCAGGCAAAGATTGAAATTGTTACCTAAAATCCTGTTACTGGACATGGAGAGCCTTTTTATTTATTTGACTGCTATTATACTTTTCATTGTATTTACTTTGCAAAATCTTTTCTTTTTCTTTTTTCTAAGTCTCCGTTGAAAAGAACAACCCCAATAATCCTCTTTGTCCTCAAATCAAGTTTCATTTGCTTATGACCGTTTTTAATCATCCCCCTCCCATAGTTGGTATTCTTAGTGGTAAACTTTAGCTCTGAAAAACACGACTCAAATGGTGTCAATTTCTTATATATTTATTTTACTTCCGGAAAATTGTCGTGGGTCAAGTCTAAGCTGAAATATCAGACAAGCGGTGATAAATCTTATTTCCCTTGTTCCTTAGACGAGAGCCCCTTGAAACTGAGCCCCCTGGTTTCTTGAGACTGTTAAGTCACTTGAAAAAGACCTAGCCTAGGCTGCTGAATCTATGTTCATGTGGGACTATGCTTTCTTTACCTGATATTTTTTTTTTTCGTTTCTGAGCCTAAATCCGTTTTTATCACACATGGGACACACATGTATGTATTATTTTTGAATTTCACTTATTATTTCACCTCAGTAAGACAGTGAAACCAATCATGCATGGAATGTCAACCAATTTTGTAAAAAAAATCACCAAATTAAATGAAGATCACCAGATTAAAAAAGATAATTACCAGAAATCACCAGATTCAAGAAAATCACCAGGAGGATGAAAAATCACCAGATCTGGTAATAAATCACCAGCAGTGGCAACCCTGTCCAAACTGCTTTATCTTCATTATGAATTTGAAAGCCACTTCGTCAAATCACGTTGAATGAATATGCTTGACTACCCGATCTAAAGAAGGATTATTTGAAAAAAACTACGTTTTCTAAAGAGTTAAAGAGGCTGAGTTACAAGGTCGAACCTTAAAACGTACAGGGATTAGGAGGCACAGTTGGGGGGCTGCCGCCCCCCAAACTCCCCACTTTTGCAGCCTTTAAATAAAAAAAAAACAGTTTTTTAAACTGAAAGTAAGGAGCGACATTAAATCTTAAAACGAACAGAAATTATTCCGTATATGAAAGAGGCTGTGCCCTCCTCAACGCCTCGCTCTTTACGCTAAAGTTTGACTCTGTCTCACAACTTTATTTTTTTAAAACAATAAAAAACTTTAGCGTAAAGAGCGAGGCGTTGAAAAGGGCACAGCCTCTTTCATATACGGAATAATTTCTGTTCGTTTTAAGATTTAATGTCGCTCCTTACTTTCAGTTTAAAAACTTTTTTTTTATTTAAAGGCTGCGAAAGCGGAGGGTTTGGGGGGCGGCAGGCCCCCAACTTTAACTCCTGACACGATCAGCTAACAGTTAGTCAAGCAATAATAAGTAATAAACTGTACAAAAACGTGCAGAAATTATTTGAAAAAAAACTACATTTTCTAAAGAGTTAAAGAGGCTGAGTTACAAGGTCGAACCTTAAAACGTACAGGGATTAGGAGGCACAGTTGGGGGGCTGCAATTTCCAGGAAAGATATTTCGAGGGGGAGGGGCAGAGGCAAAGCCAGCTTTTTTAAGGAACAATTTTAGCCACCCCCCTCCTAAACATTTAACTAGGTCTTTCTTTTATAAAAAATAACATTAGAAAAGCACCCGGGGACAAGTATACTCGGGGGGTGTTGCACTCAGGGAAAATTGAAATCCCTAGTCCCCACCCCTCCACAACTAGCTACGCCACTGCCATAAGACCATGCCTCTCAGGGCTCGAAATTCATATACGACTAGAAAACAGATGGTTGTCATTATATGGTATAAACCTAAGGATTTCTGGAGAACTTATTCTCCAGGTAAATTACCGACTCCCCCCATTAACAAAAAAGGAACAGATGTGACTTCTGTTTAGGACTGATGCAAAAAAATTACACTGAAACTATCCTGTGCCTTCATATTTAAAAATAAAGGCACAAACAACGAACTGACACGCTTCAATTTTAAATTGTGGCTACAATAAGGTATGAATAATCACTCGCCAAATTTAGTTTACTGAATGAAACTTCTACTCCAATTCACGTAAAAAAAATAATCCATTTTGTAGCCATAATTCAGATAATCAGGAAAATACACTCTACAATAATTCTTAACAATATCACATCTTAAGAAATAATTCTTGAGTATTCTTACTATAAATTTTCATTAATTCTTAAGAATATCACATAGTCAAGACTGAGGAGACCAAACGCTGGCCAAGAAAGACGAACATTTTTACAAGATGTTTTAGCGGAAATAGAGACCGTGTTTTTCTTAGTTTTGTGATCAGGTTGGCGTAATTTGTCTCTTGAAAAAAAAAAAAATGCTCTTTCTCCTAAAAATACCATGCTGTCTCCGCATTTATTCAAATTAAAAATCGCCATGCTCGTTCTTAGAAAAAAGTATCTTTAAATTCTCCACTTGAAATTTTCCGATCTCGAAGCAAACGGATTAAAATTTTACCTTTTTAAAGTTTATGTTAATTTTGTCGCGCAACAGCTCTTTTTAAGTTGACTCATCCAGATGGCGTTTATCTGTAGGTTGTAAAGAGCCGAAAAGCTAAGCTTCTTTTTTCCGTAATTGACGATCAGTCATTATGCAAGGTCAGTTTTGTTTAGACTTATTGGAGATGGATGTCACCGGAGGTAATGAAAAGACAAGTGCCTACAGAAGAGTCGGATATTTTTTCTTTATGCATGGTGGTAGAAGTTTTTACAGGAAAACTACCATGGGAAGACAGAGATTTTAAAGGTGTGCTTGAATTGATAAGTCATAAAGTGGGAGAATCTGAAAAATCAAATAAAAAGAATCCTGTCATCAATGTTGGACAGTTTCGTACACTTATCCGAAGGCTGTTAAGAGCTGGGCTGGATGTGAAGCCGCAAATGCGCTGTGACTTGTCAGAAATAGAATTTATGCTCGAGCAGCAAATTATAGCGATTTCTAAAACTGACAAAGGTATCGGACCGAGTCTCGATCAAGCACCTTCTGTCGGTGAGATATCTTTTAGAAAACCCCTTCGAAATGAGAGTGATTCGGACTCAGAAATATCGTGTTCAAGTCAAGAGAGATTTGTGACTGCTAGAGATTCTGGTGTTTTTGGCACACCGGAAGTGACCGTTGAATAGGAAGAATCAGTTAGCTCTGCCTCTTAAAACCTTATGTACGGTAAAAGGTAGAAAATCTCGTCCGAAAATTTAGCACAAAAAGAGATTTTGTTAAGCCAACAAGTTCAGGGGATAATACAGTTTATCAGAGTGTTTCAAGCAGTCCACTCCAAGCAAAAGTTTTTCGAGACGGTTTTCACTTCCATCACGATCGAAGAAAAACGAGACAAGCTCCTTCGATTCGGCAGTTAAAGTGTCCCTTTTCCCGCAATTTCCAATCTTTTGGAAATGGGAATCAGTAATATTACGCATGTTGGAATAAATATTCCAATTTTCACATTAGAAACTGGAGGCAACATAAGCAAGTATGTTCGGAACCGAATACGATACGAAAAAACACAGTCTATTAGTCAATCTAGTATACTAAGTTTAAGGGGGTGGTTGTCAATCTTAATATGACGAGAAATGTCAAATAACACCTTCTTAATTACCGTCGACAAAAAAAATTACCGTAATACTAATAACAAAAAAAAAAAAAAACAACTCAAAGCTAGATTGCAGAAAGGAGTGCGTTATGATTTCATCAGTTCCGGTTACTAATGATTAGTTTTAGGGAATAAAATAGGTCAATCAAGGGCTTTGATGTTAGAATATTTGGTTCTAAAAAACGGCTTCCCATGGGTCTAATTGGTTTCTCAAAAAGTCAGACGTTATTCAAATTTGTCTATATTGCATGATGTTGCAGCTATGTTACTTAAATATGTTGCAAAACATAAAAGCAAAGTCAAATAAAATTTTCTGAAGACCTACTCTTCATTTAATTTAACTTTTAACTGAATCAAAGCAAGCCGTTTGGCCATAAGAGGGTCTAAATTCTTAAAAAAAATTCCAAGCTCTATAAGCTGATGTGATAGCTAATTTTCACAAAAGAATGCAAAAACAGAATAAAAAAGTATGAAGGGATGTTCTATCCCCTCAAACCTCCCCCTCCATAACTTTGCTTAAAAACAGATGTCAGCGTTGTTTTTTTCTTTTGCAACCATCCCCATCAACCAGCAGACGTTGTGCTAGATCCCCCTCCTCCCTGTTCCCCTACTCTTCTCTCACTTTAGGCTTTGTCAAATTACGCCAATGAGAACAAGCAACAATTAACAAGAAAATGTTAACAACCGCTGTAAAAATAAGAGGAATGCACTAAAATACATTGAATTCACTGAAAAAGGAATAGAATTCACTTATTGGTAGAATTGACTTCTACCGAGTCCTCAACAACCGACAAATAAGCAGTTTCTTCCTTTTCGCTCTTTTTTTCAAGGTCACTCTCTTCCTGTTTCAAGCGGAACACTGTTTCAAGGGGGATACTCTCCTCCGAGGCCACTAGTTCAGTAGACAGGGTTTGTATCATGTGATTATATGTATTCTCATTTCTGTTATTCTCCTTATCTTCAACAGGGCAGCCATGAGCTGCACATGATTCAAAGCCAATTCGATTCTTTTGCATATGTTGAATGTGATTATGACATAGATGGGAGTTTTCAGTAATGGTTTCATTAGCTGGAACAGTCTTTGGAACCACTTCTTGAGTATCTAAATCTGCACAGTCAATGGGATTCGTGGTATCAATTACAGTTGAAACACTACTTGGAGCTGATCCAGTGTTGCCACTTGAATGCTCAATAACACTTTCAAAATTTTCGGAAACAACAGAGTCCACATTCCCACTGCCTCGGTCCGTGTCTATTTTCAGGACAATTTTCTCTGATATAAAACTAGTATCTTTGGACGCAGGTACAGAGTCGTCATAAGGCACTAAAGGCCAGTTGGTCAGATTTACTCGGGTTGGTTTGGGGCGTGGTACAAAAAAAAAAAAATTCAGGTTGGCTCACCTCATTGGCAGTTTCATACAAATATCCACTACTACATGACTCTTTGCCATTTTTCCCCCGGCTCGGTTTTGGGAAACTTCACCATGCTTGTAAAAACTGACAAACCGCTTTTTTCCTTCAACAGTAACAGGTGAGCTTGTCTCTACAATATGTCCTCTTGAAAACTCGTCATAACTGCCAACCGAAGCATCTTTTGTATTTTTAGATGGGGCACCCACTCTTTGAGGAGTTGATACCACCAGGGGTTGGGACAATTTATACGATCCGCTAGAACTATCATCAGAATCAGTTTGTAAGTAACGCTTCACCTCATCGCTTGAATTTCCTTGGAAACCATCAGTCTGCGTTCCTTTACTGCACAAATTTTCAGTTTGAGTACATACAGAGCTTGAATTAGCTCTAGAAAGAATACAGAGCAATTCAGATTTACCAGGTTCTTCTTGTTTTTCTATTACGTGGCTGGGCTGGGCAATAACAGACTGGATATCAGATGCAATCTGCGTGCATCGATTCTCATCGCTAGAGTGTACTCTATGCTCACCTTGGATTGCTGGTGGAACGAAAACCGCAGGGGAGCTGAAGTGGCTTGCTGGTTTTCGGGGCTCTAGGGTAATTTTTGGCACCGGAGGGGGAGATGGGATAGCTGCTGATGAACCTTTTTTTGCGGGATATTTTTTGGTCTTATGAACCTTGGCGTTAATTGGCTCCGGTGGACTATCCACTGTGTCAAGTGGTTGCTGGACAGGGTAGTAGTCAGTGTTGTTTTCACTCACATCTGCTGATTTTGGTTCTGGAGATAACGTCCTCTTTGTATTTTTCAATATGCCGGCTTTGCTTGAGTTCAATATATTACCCTAAGATGAGCCAGACGAATCGTTAACCGATCTGCGATTTGGCTGCAGCGGGAAAAAGGACACTTTAACTGTCGAATCGAAGGAGCTTGTTTCGGTTTTTTCCGACCGTGACGGAAGTGAAAATCGCCTCGAAAAACTTTTGCTTGGGGTGGGACTGTTCGAAACACTCTGATAAAATGTATTATCCCCTGAACTTGTTGGCTTCACAAAATCTTTTTTTGTACTAAATGTACGGACGAGCGTTTCCACATTTGGCTGTACATAAGATTTAGAAGATGCAGAGCTTACTAATTCTGCGTTTTCACCGGGTAATTCTGGAGTTTCAAAAACACCGGAATCTTTAGCAGTTGCGAATCTATCTTGACTTGGACACGATTCTTCTGAGTCCGAATCACTCTCGTTTCCAACGGGCTTTCTAAAAGATATCTTACCGACAGAAAGTGCTTGATCAAGACTCGGTGTGATACCTTTTTCAGTTTTAGAAATCGCTATAATTTGCTGCTCAAGCATAAATTCGATTTCCGACAAGTCACAGCGCTTGTGCGGCTGCAACTCCAGCCCAGCTCTTAACAGCCTTTGGATAAGTGTAGGAAATTGTTCAACATTGATGACAGGATTCTTTTTACTTGATTTTTCAGATTTTCCCATTTTTTGACTTATCAATTCAAGCACACCTTTGAAATCTCTGTCCTCCCATGGCCGTTTTCCTGTAAAGACTTCTTCTACCACCATGCACAAAGAAAAAATATCCGACTCTTCTGTAGGCACTTGTCTTTTCATTACCTCCAGTGACATCCATCTCCAATAAATATTCTTAAACACGTCCCAAGGGCGCTTAACATAAACACAATTTTTCAACTCGCCTCGGGCACAAATGGCAAACTCGGAATTGCCCGGTTTTGCCTGAGTAGGGCTAACAATATGAATGGAATTAGAGGATACTGTTAAATGTAAAAAGCCCATATTGTGAACTAATTTAAGAGCAGTAGCAATTTGCCAAAGAAAAGTCAACTTTTTTTTAAGGCTAAATTCTTGTACAGGCAATTCGTGCATATATCTGTGCAGTGAGCCAAATTGGACTCTCTCATAAACCAAAGATACTTGGTTGTGCTCCTGGGTCAGTATGACTCCGAGTAAATGCAGAATTCCTGGTGCACTCAACAGCCGCAAGTTTTCAAGTTCGATCATTAATAAATTCTGAGAAGCGCTATTCGGCGAACCAAGCTTTAAGTCGGCATTGATGAGCCTCCTTATGGTAACAATAATTCCTTTCCAACTTCGGGGGTAATACTCCGTAACAGTTCCACATCTAGAAGATAAAAAAGATTATAAACTCTTTGGTTTGGTAGAAAACAAAGACCTAAGAACAGTTCATGACCTTTGAAAAGAATTAACTCGATTCTTGACTGTAAAGATGAATGAATTGCGGCGAACCTAAACCGTGGAGAAGGGTGCCAAAGAGCACCAGAGAATCTTAGGATTACGAAGGAAGGGAGATGGGCCAAATCCTACCTCCGTCGAAAGTGTCTGGTTTTTAACCTTACGGTTAGTCCTTCAATCAAATTAAACCATTTAACGTTTAATCACAATAACATATATTTTATTTGGGCACTTACGCGTTACAGCGACCACACCAAAGAAGTGAGATTAGATTAACCCTAATAAGCTATGCCAAAACATGAAGAAAATATACTAGTTTAGTAACAAAATGATGGAAAATGCAACAGAGAATTATGGAAAGCAGGCCAGGCCGCGCAGAACGCATTATATTAAATACCTAAACTGACCAACTCTATATATTGAATATTTAATTAAAATATACCTGCATAGTTACGGTTTATCTCGCTCAGGCTAAGCTGATTATCTCCAAGTGGATACAGAAAACCGGTTTCATTACAGATCAAGAACAGAGTATGGTCGCTATGACACGTAAGTGCCTTTATTTGATTTATTTTTCTTTTCGTTTGTTTTTCCCTCCCACTTCTGCGAACAAGATGGGTCAAAGAGATTGTCAGAGGAACAAGGGCTTAGAATTCATCCTATAACAATAATAGTGCGCTATTCTCTTTGGACGTAAGAGCTAGTTTAGCTTGGCCCCCCCCAATAGAATTCAACTTCACTGCCGTTTTGGGTTGAGCGTGTTGTTGTTCTGTATAATACTTGGAAAAACCTTTGGTACTATAATATTAGCTGTAAAACGCGCGAGAAAGTGGTAAAAATCTACATTCAGGATATGCAGCTTCAACATGTTATTGTCAAAGCAACCCAGAACACTACTGGAAAAAAAGCAAGCAAAGCAATATTAAATGGGGCCAACAATTAAGTTTATCCTAAAATTTTGCTACTGCTAATCCTCTTCATTGTAATAATTTCACTACCCCTATTGTAGATTGTATCTGGTAGTTTGATATCTCTATTACTAACAGTCTTCTGAGTTTGCATTTGCAGATTTTTGCTAAAATTATCCACACTGACTGTGTAAAAATTGTTATAAACCACAATAAATATAGTAGACAGGCTCCTGCCCAAACTTACTTCCTTCAATCAAATTAAGTCTCTTGATGCTAGCTCTACAGAGAGAGCTAGCAGTTCCAATTCTTTAAAAATGACCGCCTAATCACAAAGGCCGTTAATTAGAATAAATAGGTCTTATGAAAGTACTAAAAAATCTTTGGCTTAAAGAGCGAGGCATTGATTATGGGGTGAACCCAATCATATATGTAATATTTTCTGTTCGTTTAAAGTTTCGATGTTGCTGCTGTTGCAGTTGAAATACTTGTTTTTTTTATATTAAATTTCTGATCTTTTTTTAAATAATGCTGGGATGTCCGGCGTCCCCTTCATAGCAATGTCCCTTCCCCCATGAAAACTTCCTTCATGGAAAGATCCTCCCACATAACCCCCCAATATGAAGGAGGAGGAGGATGATCTGTTTTAAGGATAAAGATCTTCTAGAGCCACTGACGGTGCACAAGACGTCGGCAATTTTGGTGTTTCAGTCGCTGGTTTTTTTTTGTAGGAACATGTAGAGGCGTTGAGGAGGGCTGTGCCCTCCTCAACGCCTCGCTCCTTACGCTAAAGTTTTTATTTTTAAAAAAAAGAGTTGTGAGAAAGTCAAACTTTAGCGTAAAGAGCGAGGCGTTGAGGAGGGCACGGCCCCTTTCATATACGGAATAATTTCTGTTCGTTTTAAGTTTTAATGTCGCTCCTTACTTTCAGTTTAAAAAACTTTTTTTTTATTTAAAGGCCGCGAAAGCGTTTGGGAGGCGGCAGCCCCCCAACTGTACCTCCTAATCCCTGTACGTTTTAAGGTTCGAACTTTTGACTCAGCCTCTTTAACTCTTTAGAAAACGTAGTTTTTTTCAAATAATTGACGTAATAAATCACTAATAGTCACGTAGTAGGTGGCATAATAGTGCCGTATGATATGTGTGAGTGAAGATCAGTAATGTCAGAGATTACATCAGATAAATTGGTGGTATTATGTGGCTCTCTTTTGAATCTCTTTTACTTTGTTGTAGCACAGTGGACTGGTGTCCAGTTTGGCAATACGGAGCCCAAGGTTTGGTCCCTGTCCCATCTGGGTTAGGCGACAAGCTTAAAAGATCCACCAACTGAAACGTCGATTCGACACCCTTTGTGCATGCAATGGCTCTGAAGGATCTTCATCCTTCATATATATATATATATATATATATATATATATATCTATATATATATATATATATATATATATATATATATATATATATATATATATATATATATATATATATATATATATATATATATATATATATATATATATATATATATAATATATATATATATATATCTATATATATATCTATATCTATATATATATATATGTATATATATATATATATATATATATATATATATATATATATATATATATATATATATATATATATATATATATATATATATATATATATATATATATGTATATATATGTATATATATGTATATATATATATGTATATATATATATATATATATATATATATATATATATATATATATATATATATATATATATATATATATATATATATATATATATATATATATATATATATACATATATATATACATATATATATATATATATATATATATATATATATATATATATATATATATATATATATATATATATATATATATATATATATATATATATATATATATATATATATATATATACATATATATATACATATATATATATATATATATATATATATATATATATATATATATATATATATATATATATATATATATATATATATATATATATATATATATATATATATATATATATATATATTATATATATATATATATATATATATATATATATATATATATATATATATATATATATACATATATATATAAACGAGTAATAATTATATATGCATTTATGTGTGTATGTATGTATTTTTTCTCGAAAACGGCTTCATATGTTTCTAGGGAAACTTGGTATCTTGGGGTATTTTTGCATAAAAAAAATGATCTAGATAGGTCAGAAGTCTGAGAAAATTCGTTAAGTGCCTCAGTTTTTGCAAATGACATCATGTACTATGTTGATAAAATAAATGTTCAAAATAGGGATAAAATCCTTTTCAATAGACAGTGTATAGAAAATTCACAAAAAATACACTACTGATGACGGTCATACACTACTGAGGATTTACTACTGATGACGGTCACTGTATATGTGACCGAAATATCTGGTATTTTTTGTGAATTTTCTATACACTGTCTATTAAAAAGGATTTTATCCCTATTTTGAACTTTTATTTTATCGTCATGGAAAGGCAGTGTGGTCTCCGAAATTATCTATGTACTATGTTAGTACAACATATCAGCATTTCTTATGACATCATATAAGCATTTTCTTATATGATGTCATGCATAGCATAAATAAGATTGTTGAGTTTCCAACGCATCAGTTATTTATATAATATGTCTGTTGGAAGGTCCAAAAAACAAGAATTTGCACCATCAATTGCGACAAAACCCATTCGTGTAGCTAAGGCACAGGCAATTGCTAAACTGTCTGAAGTAATCAAAATCCAAAAATGTGCCAAAAATGAAAATGAAGAGCAAAGACACGGGTGGTTAAAAGATATGTGAAAACGATAATTACAGCGTTTCAAGAATGAAAATGAAGAGACAAGACACACGCAGTTAGAAGATATGCGACACCGTGTATGTGACAGAGTCAAAAATTAAAATGAAGAGCAAATTCACACGTGGTCAGAAGACAAGCGGCGGCGTGTCAAAAATGAAAATGAAGAGCAAAGACATACGCGGTTAGAAGACATGTGACACCGAGCATGTGAGAGAGTCAAAATGAAAATGAAGACAAAAAACACATGTGGTTAGAAGAACAGCGGCGGCGTATCAAAAATGAAAATAAAGAACAAAGACACACGCGGTTAGAAGACATGTGACACCGAGCATGTGAGCAAGTCAAAAATGAAAATGAAGAGCAAAGACACACTCGGTTAGAAGACATGCGACACCGAGCATGTGAGTGAGTCAATGAAAATCAACCTGGACAGCAAGAATCAAAACGTGTTAAAATTGAAATGATTGAGTTTGGGATTTTGACATGGATAACCCACCCCCTGAATAATTAAAAGAAACAAAGGTTCGGCAATATGACTTTCATAGTGACAAAAGACAAGCCGAAGCAAAAGAAGAAGATTTTGTCTCACCACCTGAACAATTAAAAGAAATAAAGGTTCGGTGATATGACTTTCAAAGTGACAAAAGACAAGCCGAAGCAAAAGAAGAAGATTTTGTCTCACCACCTGAACAACTAAAAGAAACAAAGGTTCGGTGATATGACTTTCATAGTGACAAAAGACAAGCCGAAGCAAAAGAAGAAGATTTTGTCTCACCACCTGAACAAATAAAAGAAACAAAGGTTCGGTGATATGACTTTCATAGTGACAAAAGACAAGCCGAAGCAAAAGAAGAAGATTTTGTCTCACCACCTGAACAATTAAAAGAAACAAAGGTTCGGTGATATGTCTTTGATAATGACAAAAGACAAGCTGAGGCAAAATTTAAAGTTCCAATAAAAAAAAAAAATTTACAAAGGCACCACTAATTTAAGGTCCATTTGGACGTCATGACATCAAGAAAAGGCTCAAATTGTCTGCGTTTAGAAGACAAGCGACAATGAGAATCCATATATAGAAGCCTGCCGCGTGCCGAGCGCCGGGGCTTGACCACGATTCGCCGCCTTATGAGCCAGCAATGGCTCTGAGGGATCTTTATCCTATTCTTTACATCTTCAGCTGCCTATTTGACAAGAATTTATGACGGCTGGTCTATTTGTGTGATAGACCAGCCAAAATAACGTTCAAAATCGGTTTTCAAATTAAGACTAGCCGAGACCGAGATAATAGTTACGATTTTTGAACAGCTATAAATAATAATTTTTTTCTCACTACCCAGTTCTTTTTTCAAACGCGTTTTTTAAAATATGGTTACTATGGGCCATGGTTCTTTCTTGACTAGGTTTCAGCTATCCACTGCAACCATGATTACATTTTTTCTGTTTATTTAATTTTTATGCTTGTTTAATATGCTCTGTTTTTGTATTTCATGATCTTTTGGAATGGACTATTGAACTGAATAATATCACAAATTGAATTATCTCAGTACTTCGTGTTCGTCCCTAAAAGTACCAAAGACCGTGAAAAAATTTTTTTTTTTAATTGGCTGCGTGAAAACTTACACAACCATATCTTACAAAAGTAAGGAAATTTTGAGACTTCAGTTTTTAATGGAAAAGGCCTATGCAGTTGAGGAATTTTCGCTTCTAGTGAGCGTTAAATTTAAAAAAAAGAAACGCGGGTGAACACCATGAAAAAAGGCCAAATATGGTGCCAACACCAAATGTGGTGACAAAGCATTTGGCACCAAACAGCTTAAGAAGTAGAATTTTCCTTGGAAGATGGAATTATCTTTGTGAATCAACGGACTGGTTTTGCTTATTTTACAGTCCAACGTGGCAACACTTCTGAACATTTGACACTGTCCTAAAAACTTCATAATTTTAAAGCAACCAATAGAAACATATCATAAGATAGGAGTTTTCAAGTAGAGTTTCAAGTGACAAAAAATTATTTTTACTTGCTGTGCTTGGTATTTTGAATTTAAAGTTTTGCCCCTGTTATGTCAATGAATATAGATTTGGTCTCTGAATTATCTTAATGACTTATAATCCTGAAAAACGAAGGTTGGTTGTCAGCAGAGCCGTTCCTTGGGTTGGTGTTGCTCGGGGCAAAATTATTACAGCAATGCAGTTATTGGTAGTAACGGTTAAAAAACAAAGTTAAAAAAAGCCAAGTTAAAAAAAAGAAAATAAATGTTGGTGAAAAATCAGCAAAAAAAAAAAAGTCAACAACATACAGTGAAAAACAGCTGTTTTATTGCCTTAAGAAGTTCATAATTTTGAAACAACCAAAATAAAATCTTTATGAAATTGCAGTTTTAAGTTATGAATAGACCTCAGGTGGTTTTAGGGGAAGAAATAGTTTTATTTTAATGTCTTTTGTCCTTTGGTTGGTTCCCAATCCCCCATTGCACTTCCTGGCTGAAGGGTCATGGAACGGAGATCAGCACCGCCGGTAGGGATCGTAACATTACGGTTTTTTTTTTCTTTTTCTTTTCTTTGGTACTTCAAGGTTGCTACAAATGGGTGACAATGGCTGTTTTTCTTCGTTTGTTTTTGGATTTTGGTTTTTTTAGTTAATGCAGTTGTTCTGAAAATATAAAAACAGATTATGTCTCAAAATCTAGTCGGAAGTTTACCCCCTCGCCTCTCTCTCTCCAATTGACGTGCCTGACCATAAACTTTGATGCATTCTGATCTGCGGCCCCCGACTTTTAAAGATTCGTCAACCTAGCTGAAAATTAACGCTGCTGATTTTGCGCTACTGAGTTGCCTTCGTTTTTTCTACGTTTTCTACTACTACTACTACTACTAACAACTCACCGCAGCACCAAGCCGCCTGAGTCCAACACAGCTACGCACGCTCCTCCTCCACCCCAATCTATTCAAAGCCTCCCTTTTTACACCCGCCCACGATCCTTTAAATCTTTCTTTATGACGTCCTCCCACCCCAGACGGGGACGACCTGCTTTCCGTTTAGCCCTAGATGGTTGGCCGAAAAGAACAATCTTCGGCAATCTCTCATCCTTCATCCGCACAACGTGCCCTAACCACCTCAACCTTTCTTTCATTATAGCCCTAGAGAGCGGTATTGAACCACATTCTTCGTATAGCCTATTGTTTGAAATACGGTCAATCAGCCGAGTACCCATAACAATCCTTAAGCAATTTCTCTGGAAAACATCTAGCAAATATTCATCCGCTTTTCGGAGCGTCCGTGCTTCAGAGCCATATTTGACCACTGTCATCACTGTAGCTTCTAATATTCTAATCTTGGTTTGCAGACTTATCTTCCTATTCTTTCAGACTTTTTTTATCTGTGAAAAAACACCCTGAGCCTTGGCTATTCTATTTTTAACATCTTCACTGCTCCCACCATCTTTACTAATAATACTACCAAGGTAAGTGAAGCTGCCCACCTGATCAATCTTTTCATTACCCAACGTCACCTTTTCATCTTCACTTATTCCTAGCCTTAGTGACTTAGTCTTCCTAACATTAATTTTCAAACCAATTCTAGCACCCTGAACTCGCAAAACCTCTAAAACTTCATTTATTTTGCTCACACTTTCATCTAGGATGCTTAAATCAGCAGCATAATCCAAGTCTAGGAGACTTTTTCCTCCCCATTTGATTCCGTGGTCTCCCATTGCCTTTCCTGTGCTCCTTAAAACAAAGTCCATCAAAATAATCCATATAAAGGGGGATAGAACACAACCCTGCTTAACTCCTGATTTAATACAAAACCCGCTGCTAACCTCATTTCTTACCTTAACCGCAGCAGTGTTATTCTCATACATAGCACTAATCACTTTAATGTATTTGTCTGGTGTACCATACAAGGATAAAATCTTTACTAAAGCTCTTCTGTCAACAGAATCGAACGCTTGCTCATAATCTATAAAACTGAGGACCAAAGGTGTTTGAAAACTCAGGCACTTCTCAATTATTAGCCTAAGAGTGAAAATTTGGTCGACACATCCTCTACCTTTTCTAAAACCGCACTGCTCTTCTCTTAAAACTTTGTCTATGGCATCTCTCAGTCTAAAAAGTATCATATTACTAAGTAATTTGCTACCTACAGAGACCAGACTAATGCCTCGATAATTACCACACTCACTTTTATCACCTTTCTTATAAAGTGGCTTAATTAAGGTTTTCCTAAAATCGTTAGGTACTTCCCCTTTTTCAAAAATCATTTTCATAATCTTCAATAACTTATTTCTAACCTCAGAGCCACCATATTTAAGAAACTCATTTACCACCCTATCAGCACCTGGAGCCTTATTATTCTTTAATCCTTTTAGTACTGTTGATAATTCCTCCTCACAAAACAGATCTTCCTTCACATCCAAGGTATCACAAACTTTTCATATTCTTCTATATTTTCCTGCAACTCTATCTTGGTTAAGCAAGTTCTCAAAATGTTCGGCCCACCTCGCTTTAGTTTTTTCCTTGTCGCTAATTGCGACCCCATTCCTATCTTTAACTGGGACAAGTCCGGTTTGACTACACCCTCTCAATTTGTTAACGTGCCAGTACAATATTTTACTATTTTGTCGTTTAGCTGCATCTTCCAGATCCCGGCAATTTTATCCATGGCCTCCACTTCACACCTCCTTAGTTCATATTTTAATGCTATCTCCACTTTCTTTACATTTCTTTTGTTTTCATACGATCTATCACTCAGATAATTCTTGTACAAGTCCTTTCTCCTTTCTATTAAACATAAAGCTTTTTCACTAATATTCTTAGCTGCAGTTCTAGCTTTCTTCCCTAATACACCTTCAGCAACTTCACAAATTATTTTTCTAAAATTATTCCAACCATCTTCCACATTATCAACTTTTAAACTCTCAAGTTTAGTGTTCAACTGTTCCTGGAAAGTTTCTCTCAAATTCTCATCCTGAAGTCTACCAACATCATAACTTCCCGGGAGGTAGTTACCCTTCCGAAATTTCAGCTTTGAATTAACCCTTGACACTACTAGATGGTGATCTTTACTTTTAACATCAATAACAGCACTCCTATATACCCTTGTATCTTGTGTTGATCCTGCCAGTCTTCGGTTTACTATAACATAATCAATAAGGTTTGGTGTCTTACCATCACGTGAATACCATGTTAACTTATGAGCCATTTTATGACCAAACACCGTATTGGTTATAACTAGATTGTTATACCTAAAAAATTGCAAAAGTCTGTATCCATTACTGTTTTATTTTCCTACACCAAATTTACCTAGGCTGGGATACTATCTATCCCTATTTCTACCAACCTGGGCGTTAAAATCTCCCAGTAATAACATCATATTTCTACCTGGGACCTTGTTTTTTTGCTCCTGTAACTGTAAGTAAAATTCATCTGAGTAACTAGTATCTCCGTCAGTCGGTTCTACAGGGGCATATACTACTATAACTGATACCCTGAACTTTCTAGTCATAAAATGAGCAATTAGTATTCTATTATTAATACCTTCCCAGCCTAAACAAGACTTAGCAGCTTCCTTATTCATCATGAGCCCAACTCCCTGTCTATGTACCCCATCCTTCCTGCCTGAGTAAACAAATTCTATATCACCTAATTTCATGCTTCCTACCCCTGGGATATGAGTTTCTGAAACTCATATCCATATCAGCCAATTATGCTTTCTAACTAGTTTTAGTCATAACGACCATTCTCAGGCCCCCTATTTTTTTCTCTGTAAACACATGTGTCTACAATACTTCATCACGTTTTTTTGTCTCCCACGGTGTATTCTCGGTGGGATTAACAAGGATTACTAGTTTTCCCCAAAAAAGACACTCGCATCGAGATTTACCCACATGGTTGTAATTTGACCCAAAATCCCTTAATAATGACCAGTGTTTCTTTCCCCTACGCTCTTATTGTAAATCCTCTGGTAATCCTCCGAGGAAGATCTTAATATAGAGCATAAGCATGCACGTATGGTGTGGAATTTCAACGGTTGAAGATTTGACAACAGTGCTTCCACCGAATCTGCCCGAAAATGTATTCTTATTATTTGTTTAGCGATGATTGTGAATTTCATTGCTGGAAATTTTTATTGAGGTGGGAAGGGGGGGGGGGAGGGTAATTCATAAAATACAAACCCATCTAAGTATACCAAAATACTGGAAGTTTATGGGAGTTGTTGAAAAAAAGAGATCTTGGGGGGGCATTCTTCTGCATCCTAGCTTGTCTGCCATACATAGGGTCCCTGAACTTGTGAAAATTTATCTCTGAAGGTGAAAGAACAGCAAGTGGGGGAAATACAAAAGATAGGAAGCTTTAAATTCTTTCGAATTGCGGATGGTGTACTATGCCGCCCCTTGTGTATAGAGATTCTTTGCGGTTTTTTTTTAGTTTGTTTTATTTTTATATATTCCATTTGTTTATATTTGATTTATTTTATTTTTACCTGCTATATTTATTCTAGTCAACGATGACTAGTCAACTATATTTATTTATTTTATTTTCACCCGCTATTTTTAGTCAACGATGGAAGATTTGACACTACTGCTTCTATTGAATCGTTCCAACTATGTTCTTTCTGTTCATCCATGATAGTGCATTGCAGCCGGGTGTTCTCGAGCTCTTTGTCGGGGCGGGGAGATTTGAATTTACACAACAGGCCAAGTATATGAAAAACACGGGAAGTTTAAGAGGAAATGTAGAAAAGCTAAAGAGTTTAGATCTCCCCCCCCCCCACCGAAATCCTAATTTCTTTCTGTTTCTGGACACTTCTAGTTCAAATTGCCAAATATAAGGTCATAGGGGTGCTGAATGTGCTGAAGAATATATGTTAAGGTAAGGAGAAAACTAGTATCTGAAATAGAAAAAAATGTGAAATCATTGAAATTTCTGGATTTAGGGAGGGTGCATTAAGCCACCCCCTTGAGTATGGGGCTTTTTTACCTGCTATTTTGACCGTGCTTTCAAGAAAACAAAGGTTCAGTCGTGTCATATTTCTCTGAGTCCCGCGGTTGTGCGTGATTTGTTTTTAAATATCAGCACACTTGTGGTTTTAAAACTGCCAAGATAGTAATTAGAAGTGGAATGGAGGGTCTATTTCTGACTTATTGGGATTGCTTGTCTCGATCATCGCACAGTTATATTATGGCTACAGTTGTGGCTATCGGATGCACAACTCTTCTTCTATTCTTTCAATAATATTAGGTTATCTAAATCCAGTTGCCGAAGCTGTGTTGAATGGTACAAATAACCAAAAATTAGAGACTTCTTCAGAAAATTGTCGCTAAGACACCAAAAAAAATATATTATTTTTTGTTGTATTTGTATTTGCTGTTTCTTATTCACCAATTGGGAATGTTCTAGTTCTTCATTTTAACTGTTTGGATATTTTTTTCGTGTTATTTCATTTAATATTTCTCCATATTTATGTAACATCTATGATGTTTATAATATATTGTATTATGGTATTTATATAACATTGATGCTCCTGCTTATGCTTACTAAATTGCCGCGATCTGCAAAATGAACTGTCTCTCGTTTGAGCAACTCTTAAATTGGATAGTCTCAAGTATTAACCCTATACAGGCCACTATAGGAACGAATCTCCAACGCTTCCCATGTGGTCTCTAAGTCAGACTTTTGATAAAAAAAAAAAAAATGGCATGATTTATTTAAAATTGTCAATTTTGGACCACGTTCTAAAAATACAACGTTACCCTCTCGAATATACAAAAATGGGACACTTTCACTTGATGTGGAGGGCTTTAAAACAATTGCTTTTGGCAGTAAGACACAGTGGCAGGTCTCATTTTTGCATTCAAAAATAGCATATCCTGATTTTCAATCTTTGCAGTGGCTTTACTTGTCAGTCTTTTTTGGCCAGTGATCAAGTCCATTGCTGGTCAGATTTGATTGCCAATTTGAATGGAGCTTAGACTTACTTCGACATCTTCAGATGGTCTACCACGTTTATATTGGGGCATTACACTTGTCGAAGCACAGAACACTGCAGCAACTTCAGATCGGAAGGCTCTCAATATCGTCGGTTTTTCTGTCCTTAAAGTCAGACTTCTGTGTCAATAAGTCATCAGAAGATTGTCATATACCATTTTTGTGTCTAAAGATACGTTCGGCACATCTCCACCATCAAGTTTTCGAATTATGCACCCCTCATATGACAGTAACTGTCAAGTGGGTGGTGTAGATGGTGAAAAGTGGGTTGGCGTAGGCTTTATTCCTGTATACATTGAAGCCAAGCAAACCATGTTTTTATGTAACCATATCACTACAACAATGCCAGAATGAACGTCAGCCCTGCAATCTGATGTTTCTCTCTCTCATTTCTTATTTACCCATCTGTGAGGAGCAGGCAGCCATTCAGTCGTGCTTTGTTCAATCTGCTAATACAAGGGAATCCTTTGATTTTGAGCAAACTCATTAGTTACAAGCTCAGTTGTCGAAGTATATCCTGCACATCGTCAGATGTAAGACTATGTTGCCTCCAACTCCAAAGTCTGGCTCTATGTTAATTTCAACAAGAATTGAAATTGACATAAACTTCAAAATCCAGTACAAAATGTGACACACCAGCTCTTATAAACACTTTTTTTCCCCTACTTTATCGGCTTTTTTGGCAGATACTGTCTTAATATGCTTTGCCCCTTGAAAGGAATCATTGTCTTATTAATTCAATGTTATTCCAGGGGTAGGAAGTATGAAATTAGGTGATATAGAATTTGTTTACTCAGGCAGGAAGGATGGGGTACATAGACAGGGAGCAGGGCTCATGATGAATAAGGAAGCCGCTAAGTCTTGTTTAGGCTGGGAAGGTATTAATAATAGAAAACTGCCTAGGTTTTCAAATACCTTTGGTCCTCAGCTTTATAGATTATGAGCAAGCGTTCGATTCTGTTGATAGAAGAGCTTTAGTAAAGGTTTTATCCTTGCATGGTATACCAAACAAATACATTAAAGTGGTTAGTGCTATGTACGAGAATAACACTGCTGTGGTTAAGGTAGGAAATGAGGTTAGCAGCTGGTTTTGTGTTAAATCAGGAGTTAAGCAGGGTTGTGTTCTATCCCCTTTATATGGATTATTTTGATGGACTTCGTCTTAAGGAGCAGAGGAAAGGCAATGGGAGACCACAGAATCAAATGGAGAGGAAAAAGTCTCCTGGACTTAGATTATGCTGATGATTTAAGCATCCTAGATGAAAGTGTGAGCAAAATGAATGAAGTTTTAGAGGTTTTGCGAGTTCAGGGTGCTAGAATAGGCTTGAAAATTAATGTTAAGAAGACTAAGTCACTAAGGCTAGGAATAAGTGAAGATGAAAAGGTGAAGTTGGGTAATGAAAAGATTGATGAGGTGGACAGCTTCTCTTACCTTGGTAGTATTATTAGTAAAGATGGTGGGAGCAGTAAAAATGTTAAAAGTAGAATTGCCAAGGCTCAGGGTGTTTTTTCACAGTTAAAAAAAGTTTGGAAGAATAGGAAGATAAGTCTGCAAACCAAGATTAGAATATTAGAAGCTACAGTGATGACAGTGGTCGAATATGGCTCTGAAGCTTGGACGCTCGGAAAAGCGGATGAAGATTTGCAAGATGTTGTCCAGAGAAATTGCTTAAGGATTGTTCTGGGTACCCGGCTCACTGACCGTATTTCAAACAATAGGCTATACAAAAAATGTGGTTCAATACAGCTTTCTAGGGCTATAATGAAAGAAAGGTTGAGGTGGCTAGGGCACGTTGTGCGGATGAAGGATGACAGATTGCCGAAGATTGTTCTTTTCGGCCAACCGTCTAGGGCTAAACGGAAAGCAAGTCGTCCTCGTCTGGGATGGGAGGACGTCATAAAGAAAGATTTAAAGGAAGTGGGAATTTCATGGGTGGGTGTAAAAAGGGAGGCTTTGAATAGATTGGGATGGAGGAGGAGCGTGCGTAGCTGTGTTGGCCTCAGGCGGCTTGGTGTCGCGGTGAGTTGTTAGTAGTAGTAGTAGCTCTTTGGGGCTGACTTCAAAAATCTTGGAACGGATATAACCCAGGCCGAATCTTGTTTAGTTTTCAAATCCTTGTTCTCTAGGTCTCTTGGCTTCATTGTTGTCGTTGAAATGAAGAAAACGTTCGACCTTGTCAAATCTTTGTCGGTCCAACTTGTTGGTAATTTAAGGATATCTTATACCTGCTTCCCACTGCATTTGATAATAGGGAACTTTTATCACCTTCAATAATTGAAAAATGTTCATGAAAAGTTTTAGCTCTTCGGCTGTAAGGCAGAGGTTGCATCCCTCAGTTTGAAGTGCAGAGACGTTACTTTGTTCAGCTATCGACTCAGCAAGCTTATGGTCAAAGAATTTCTGGAAGTATTTAAGTGGAGTGCCCAAGATGCCTGGAACGTGGCGAGGCTCTCCTTTCCAAGACAGATTCACTTTTTATATCTCTACATTTTTTTCGGCCGAATTTATCTTAGACTTTTGAATTCTTCTTTGATTTTCCAGTACTTGTTGTTACCGGTTGCTGTCGCTGACTGGAGGGTGGAGTTTCCCCCGAGTCATCGTTGATGGGTTCAGTGTTAGGCTCCACGTCATTCTGTTGCAAAAAGAAGTGGCGATTGTCCAGTAGAGGAAACCAGTCTTCATCTGTATCATCGATAAAACCTTCTGAGAACAGGAAGTCTGACCCATTGTCATCATCATTGTCAGACATGTCTGACAACATGCCATCTGGAATGTCAAAAAATACTTGGCAGCCTCTTCTGTGTCAATTCGGTGATTTTGAGCCCGTTTTCTTAGTCTGTCGTAAGATTTCGGCATCTTTGAAGAAAAAAAATTACGCATCTGGCACACTCTGCCTTCCCAACGATCCACCATCCCCGAGGGGTGGTACGAGCTATTATGTAGGAATGGTCTCTCCTACATAATAGCTGATGTACAATTATACTGTTTTCTTCATCCTTTTTATTTGTCTGATTTAGTTGTCCGTTTCACAATTTTGAGTCACGATCGTCTTATGTTGTATTTTTGCAACTCAATGAAATTTGTTTTGCTACTGATCCAATTTCTTGCCCATATCATGAATTACATCTACAGTAATTTTAAATTCTATATGTTTTATACACATAGGACATGCAAGCAGGGTGATAACTCCAGTATTTTTATTGGCATGGCAAGAGGGGTCTCCATCCAGAGAGTCAAGAGGAGTAGTAAAGCATCTAGTACCACAGCCAGTGATTGCGTAATATGCCTTACCACGGGCCAGGCATCTATATATTTGAACCCTACGCCTGAGGCATGGATATGCGTGTTTAGGTTTTCAATGCATTGGACGGTTACCAGGGTCATTTGCAAAGAGGTATCATTTCTATAGATGGTATAGTAATTTGAAATATCATATAGAATTTGCTTGAAGGTATATACTTTGCGTACGTGCCCGTACCAAACAGGTTGGTTATAATCTGTTCTGCTTCAAGTTTTTTCTGGCACAATTAACTGAATTTCTATTTCATCACATACAAGTTTTTTTTTAGGTTACATCCGTGTTGGAAAAACCAGTGTGTCTTTTTTAGAAGCTAATTATTTTTTGTATATATTCAAGTTTCAAATTAGATACCTCAACAGTTTGGAATAGTTTATTGAACATAACACAACTGACATTTTTTGTAAGCATTTACATAGAAAATGGATAATTCAAAGCAATTTCTGGTGAGTAAAAATTTTCTCATTATTATAATAAAAAAAAGAAATTATCTTATCATTAAGTTAAGGAAGAAATTCTTTCCATACACTAGAACTAAGGGTACTTATATACTTAGAAGCCTATTGTTTTTAGGAGCTGAAACCTCTAAATAATTCTCCTATAGGTTGAAGCTTACGGCGGCTTTTTTTTTTTTTTTTTTAGGTTTGTTTTTGAAAATACTTCCAGGCCAGTCTGCATTTACGGTGTGATTTTTATCATGATCAGTTAACCTTTTTAGGGATGTTTTTGAAAAAAAAAAAAAGTGCTTAGCTCTATTGAAAAAAAAAAATGTTTTGCACTACTTTAAATGCCTAACATAAACTGAATTATTTTCCCAAACCTAAAATGCATTTTTTTTTCAAGGAAGTGGACACATGCAATACCCCCCTTCTGAAAAGAGGGCACGATATAGCGAAGGTATACTAATGCAAGCTACAAGACCTTCAGTTATCAAATTCGCTACTAGAACTACACAAGACCAGCCAATGCCTGCGAATCTTTTAATGACAGGGACCTCTGACCCCCGTGTTAGCTCCATATCAGCTGGAAGGAACTTGAAAAGGGAGTGGACTGCCTTATATAATGCCTCAGCTCCACCTACTGAAGATTGTGGCCTTAACCCCCCTCAAGTTTTGCCAAGGAGTTCAGATATAGAAGTCCAGTCAGAATTTGTAAGTATATACATAATTTTTTTGTTTCTATCCCTATTTTCAAAAATAAGGTAAATTTTCTCAGGGGCATAGCTTTTGATGAGTAAAACTTAAAATTTGTTTCTAAAAAACTATTTCATTTTCTTTCATTAACCAAATTAGCTGGTATATGTATAAAGGAATGATTATCATGCATTTCTATAACGAAAAAAAAACCTTACCTCGTAACTTCTATCCAAGATGCGTTCTAATGCAAAAATCCCAATATTCCTTTTAGACAAAAAAAAAACTAACTATTTGAAAAAAAACGAAAGTGAAAACAATTGCTACTATACAGTTAACTCGCACTTTTAGACTGGTATTTTTGCCCTAATGCATTTGCATACATCTGCTACTTATCGGATCTACCATCGCTTTTTAATCCGATTTGAATTCTAAGTAGGGTCGCATGCAAAGTGGACTTTAAATAGCAAGATGTATATCTTCAATAAGCAATTTACACAGGGAAAAATGTTTTTTGATAATTTCCAAATATGTCTTCGCGGTAATGTTAAGAAACATTATTTGGGTGAAGCCGTTTTTGATCATTTCATTGAAACACTTAGGTGTTTTCGAGAAAGAATTTGAGGTTGTTCTATTTGAACAGTGTTGTGAAGTCCGATACCCCCCCCCCTAACTCGAAAGGGTATCGATCCTCCTACATCGAAGGAAGCTCCCGGTTCCCAAGGGTCCTCCCCGGGAGAGGGGGAGGGGAGGGAGGGTTCTAAAAAAGGACCATCCAACATTTTAATTGCACTTTAATTGTTGATATGAATGGAGAAAAAAGTTCTTCTCTCTCTTACAAGCATTTATTTAGCCCAGGTCAACTTCAAACAAATCCGTTGGCAAAAGACACAGGAAAATACGGATTATTGAGAAGGTAGCATCATCAACCACCGACATATGAGGTTTATACTTTTAAAAAATACAAAGTTCAATATTCGAAACTAGCTTCAGCAGGAGCTTAGGATAGTAGTGGTGACAATTGAGATATAAGGAGCAATTGCCCCCTATTTTTGAAAAATACCTTTTTGTGGCATTTATACTTTTAAAAAAATACAAAGTTCAATATTCGAAGCTATCTTCAGCAGGAGCTTAGGATAGTAGTGGTGACAATTGAGATGTAAGGGGCAATTGCCCCCTATTTTTTTTTTTTACAATCATACTTTCACTAATTTCTTTTCTTCTGTAGCAGGGAGTCATTATTTTATACTAAATTGTTTCTTCTTTTCTAGGAAATCCCCGATTTGACAGACCCAATGAAAAGGGCAAGGAATGATAATGCCACATCACTAAAATGGTCGACGATGCATAGCCCATCCATACCTCATCACCTCCCTTCCAAGCCGTTAATGCCAACGCAATCTGCCACTCATCATGAGATGCCTGACCCTTTGGGTGATCATATTGAGTTAGAAATATCATTTTTTTGTGACTGTTCAATTTGTAAAGGACATTATCATGATTTTGAGCATTCTAATGATTCTACTACAGCATGCTTAGACAGTGTGGACATAGGGATAGACGAGAAGAATCTGGAGGAAATGAGGAGAAGAATCATACATGATATGGAGAGAAATTTATACAAATTGCAAGTAAGATCGCATAAAAAAAGATTAAATGTGAAAGAAAAGGGAGAAGAAGATCGAAAGAAGAGACGTGGTAAAGAGGGCTATCTTTACAGAGATATCTCAACATATAGTTTAAAAGACTGTGATGAAAACTCAAAGAAAAATGTGCTTAGTGCAAGATATAACAGTGAATATTATGATAAAGATGATCTAAGAGACGAGAAAAAGTGGTTATTTAAGAGACAACATAAGAGGTTATTCAATAGAATGGATATGCCAGTGATCTATTAAATGACATTGAGAATAAGAAGGAGATCCCTAATATCACCAAGGAAATTAAAGACATTGTGTTATAGATTTCAGAAATAAAGTTTCATATATTTATTATTATTATTTTCTTAGGCTTAAGGGTCGAGGTTTGAGAATTTTAAGAGACTATTTTCCCTATTTTAATATATTTATTCAGATGACTACTGACTCAATACGGGATACAACCTGATAACCAAATTCAATATTTGTTATCTACCAGAAACTTCATGGAAAATGAACAGCTCAACATTAACTTTTTTACCGCTTGATCATTTTCAGACTGAAAAGATCAAAAGATATAAAAACTTTTTCTATCTTCTACGGAAAAATTTAGAATAGAACTTTAAATTTCTTTATGTGTTGATGAACTTTAGAACTGATGTGGAAGATTTTTATTTTTCTCTGGAGAAATTAGAATTGAAATGTAAGTTCTTTAATAAAATTCGGAATTGAGTTAACTTTTCATGATCACAGAATAACTTTTTCTATCTTCTACAAAAATTTGGATCACTACTTTAAATTTTTCCATCTCTTTGAGAAAATCTGAACTGAAGTGAAAAATTTTTAGTTTCTCTGGGAAAAAATAGAATTGATCTGTAAGTTATTTCTTTTTTCATTGAGAAAATTCAGAAGAGAACTTGAACTTTTCTTCACCTCGTTGAGAAAATTAGAAATTAAATGAAGCTTTTTATCTTCCTGGAAAATATTCACATTCATAGTATAACTTTTCGTATCTTCTACACTAAAATTTAGAACATTACTTTAAATTTGTTTATGTCTTTCGGAAAAATTACAGAATTAAAGTGGAGCTCCTTATCTTCATAGTGAAATATTCATGATCAATGTGTAACTTTTTATATCTTCTACAAAAAATTTGGATGAAAGCTTTAAATTTATGTCTTTGGGGAAAAATCTGAATTGAAGTGGAACCTTTTTATATTATTTGGAAAAATATAATTGATCAATAACTAATTTCTTTTTTTATTGAGAAAACTCAGAAGAGAAGTTAAACTTTTCTTCACTTCCTTGAGAAAATTTAAAATTGAAGTACAACTTTGTCTTTCGGGAAAATATTCACACTGGAGTTTTTTATCTTCATTGAAAATATTCACGATCAAAGTATAACTTTTTCTTGCAAAATACAAAATACTTGTTACAAAACCAAAAGATTTCTAACAACATTAAAAATAATTCTTACAGAATATAAAAGTTCAAACAAAATCCAAAGCAGTTCTTACAAAACAGAAATAATTCTTAAAAAATACAAAAAGTTTTAAGAAATCCAAAATAGTTCTTACAAAACAAAAATTATTCGTAATAAATACAAAAATACTTTACACAAATCCACAATAGTTCTAACAGAATATAAAATACTTGGTGCAAAATACCAAATACTTGCTTCAAGACACTAAATTTCTAACAACATCCCAAATAGTTATTATAGCATACAAAAAATTCAAACTTATTCCAAAAATAATTCTTACAAAGCAGAAACAATTCTTGCAAAATACAAAAAGTTGTAAGAAAATCGAAAATAGTTCTTAAACAACAAAAACTATTCTTAAAAATAGAAAAAATCCTTTACACAAATCCAAAATAGTTTTAACAGAATTAAAAATAGCTTCTGCAAAATATGAAATACTTGTCACAAAGCACGAAAATTCTAACAACACCGAAAGTACTTCTTACAGAATACAAGAAGTTCAAACAAGTTCCAAAAATAGTTCTTAAAAAACAAAAATCAGTCTTACGAAATACAAAAATATTTTAGACAAATCCAAAATAGTACTAACAGAATAAAAAATAGTTGTTGCAAAACTTGAAATACTTGTTACAAAACAAAAATATTTCTTAAAACATCAAAAATAGTTCTTACAGAATATAAAAAGTTCAAACAAAATCAAAATTGTTCTTACGAAACATAAATAATTCTTAAAAAATATAAAAAGTTCTAAGAAATCCAAAATAGTTCTTACAAAACAAAAATTATTCGTAGTAAATACAAAAATACTTTACACAAATCCACATTAGTTCTAACAGAATAAAAAAAATACTTGGTGCAAAATACCAAATACTTGCTTCAAGACACTAAATTTCTAACAACATCCCAAATAGTTATTATAGCATACAAAAATTCAAACATATTCCAAAAATAATTCTTACAAAGCAGAAACAATTCTTGCAAAATACAAAAAGTTGTAAGAAAATCAAAAATAGTTCTTAAACAACAAAAACTATTCTTAAAAATAGAAAAAATCCTTTACAAAAATCCAAAATAGTTCTAACAGAGTTAAGAATATCTTCTGCAAAATATGAAATACGTGTCACAAAGCACGGAAATTCTAACAACACCGAAAGTAGTTCTTACAGGATACAAAAAGTTCAAACAAAATCCGAAAATAGTTCTTAAAAAACAAAAATTATTCTCACGAAATACAAAAATATTTCAGACAAATCCAAAATAGTACTAACAGAATAAAAAATAGTTGTTGCAAAATTCGAAATACTTGTTACAAAACAAAAAGATTTCTATGTCTTTCCTTGGCACCTTTCCAAACGAGCGGGGACTCCCCACTGGTTCCTACACATTGCAAAAAAGTGAGCAGTACGAAAACTCCACGTTTTCAACCAGACTGGTTTTTTAGGGACCAATCGGGAGAGATATGTAAAGTCGACATAGCTTTATTTCATTTTTTTAAGGTTCATTTAGACCAGGTTACGTGCGCGCACGTAACCTGGTCTAAATGAGCCTTAAAAAAATGAAATAAAGCTATGTCGACTTTACATATCTCTCCCGATTGGTCCCTAAAAAACCAGTCTGGTTGAAAACGTGGAGTTTTCGTACTGCTCACTTTTTTGCAATGTGTAGGAACCAGTGGGGAGTCCCCGCTCGTTTGGAAAGGTGCCAAGGAAAGACATAGAAATCTTTTTGTTTTGTAACAAGTATTTCGAATTTTGCAACAACTATTTTTTATTCTGTTAGTACTATTTTGGATTTGTCTAAAATATTTTTGTATTTCGTGAGAATAATTTTTGTTTTTTAAGAACTATTTTCGGATTTTGTTTGAACTTTTTGTATCCTGTAAGAACTACTTTCGGTGTTGTTAGAATTTCCGTGCTTTGTGACACGTATTTCATATTTTGCAGAAGATATTCTTAACTCTGTTAGAACTATTTTGGATTTTTGTAAAGGATTTTTTCTATTTTTAAGAATAGTTTTTGTTGTTTAAGAACTATTTTTGATTTTCTTACAACTTTTTGTATTTTGCAAGAATTGTTTCTGCTTTGTAAGAATTATTTTTGGAATATGTTTGAATTTTTGTATGCTATAATAACTATTTGGGATGTTGTTAGAAATTTAGTGTCTTGAAGCAAGTATTTGGTATTTTGCACCAAGTATTTTTTTTATTCTGTTAGAACTAATGTGGATTTGTGTAAAGTATTTTTGTATTTACTACGAATAATTTTTGTTTTGTAAGAACTATTTTGGATTTCTTAGAACTTTTTATATTTTTTAAGAATTATTTATGTTTCGTAAGAACAATTTTGATTTTGTTTGAACTTTTTATATTCTGTAAGAACTATTTTTGATGTTTTAAGAAATATTTTTGTTTTGTAACAAGTATTTCAAGTTTTGCAACAACTATTTTTTATTCTGTTAGTACTATTTTGGATTTGTCTAAAATATTTTTGTATTTCGTAAGAATGATTTTTGTTTTTTAAGAACTATTTTTGGAACTTGTTTGAACTTCTTGTATTCTGTAAGAAGTACTTTCGGTGTTGTTAGAATTTTCGTGCTTTGTGACAAGTATTTCATATTTTGCAGAAGCTATTTTTAATTCTGTTAAAACTATTTTGGATTTGTGTAAAGGATTTTTTCTATTTTTAAGAATAGTTTTTGTTGTTTAAGAACTATTTTCGATTTTCTTACAACTTTTTGTATTTTGCAAGAATTGTTTCTGCTTTGTAAGAATTATTTTTGGAATAAGTTTGAATTTTTTGTATGCTATAATAACTATTTGGGATGTTGTTAGAAATTTAGTGTCTTGAAGCAAGTATTTGGTATTTTGCACCAAGTATTTTATATTCTGTTAGAACTATTGTGGATTTGTGTAAAGTATTTTTGTATTTATTACGAATAATTTTTGTTTTGTAAGAACTATTTTGGATTTCTTAAAACTTTTTGTATTTTTTAAGAATTATTTCTGTTTTGTAAGAACTGCTTTGGATTTTGTTTGAACTTTTATATTCTGTAAGAATTATTTTTAATGTTGTTAGAAATCTTTTGGTTTTGTAACAAGTATTTTGTATTTTGCAAGAAAAAGTTATACTTTGATCGTGAATATTTTCAATGAAGATAAAAAACTCCAGTGTGAATATTTTCCCGAAAGACAAAGTTGTACTTCAATTTTAAATTTTCTCAAGGAAGTGAAGAAAAGTTTAACTTCTCTTCTGAGTTTTCTCAATAAAAAAAGAAATTAGTTATTGATCAATTATATTTTTCCAAATAATATAAAAAGGTTCCACTTCAATTCAGATTTTTCCCCAAAGACATAAATTTAAAGCTTTCATCCAAATTTTTTGTAGAAGATATAAAAAGTTACACATTGATCATGAATATTTCACTATGAAGATAAGGAGCTCCACTTTAATTCTGTAATTTTTCCGAAAGACATAAACAAATTTAAAGTAATGTTCTAAATTTTAGTGTAGAAGATACGAAAAGTTATACTATGAATGTGAATATTTTCCAGGAAGATAAAAAGCTTCATTTAATTTCTAATTTTCTCAACGAGGTGAAGAAAAGTTCAAGTTCTCTTCTGAATTTTCTCAATGAAAAAAGAAATAACTTACAGATCAATTCTATTTTTTCCCAGAGAAACTAAAAATTTTTCACTTCAGTTCAGATTTTCTCAAAGAGATGGAAAAATTTAAAGTAGTGATCCAAATTTTTCGTAGAAGATAGAAAAAGTTATTCTGTGATCATGAAAAGTTAACTCAATTCCGAATTTTATTAAAGAACTTACATTTCAATTCTAATTTCTCCAGAGAAAAATAAAAATCTTCCACATCAGTTCTAAAGTTCATCAACACATAAAGAAATTTAAAGTTCTATTCTAAATTTTTCCGTAGAAGATAGAAAAAGTTTTTATATCTTTTGATCTTTTCAGTCTGAAAATGATCAAGCGGTAAAAAAGTTAATGTTGAGCTGTTCATTTTCCATGAAGTTTCTGGTAGATAACAAATATTGAATTTGGTTATCAGGTTGTATCCCGTATTGAGTCAGTAGTCATCTGAATAAATATATTAAAATAGGGAAAATAGTCTCTTAAAATTCTCAAACCTCGACCCTTAAGCCTAAGAAAATAATAATAATAAATATATGAAACTTTATTTCTGAAATCTATAACACAATGTCTTTAATTTCCTTGGTGATATTAGGGATCTCCTTCTTATTCTCAATGTCATTTAATAGATCACTGGCATATCCATTCTATTGAATAACCTCTTATGTTGTCTCTTAAATAACCACTTTTTCTCGTCTCTTAGATCATCTTTATCATAATATTCACTGTTATATCTTGCACTAAGCACATTTTTCTTTGAGTTTTCATCACAGTCTTTTAAACTATATGTTGAGATATCTCTGTAAAGATAGCCCTCTTTACCACGTCTCTTCTTTCGATCTTCTTCTCCCTTTTCTTTCACATTTAATCTTTTTTTATGCGATCTTACTTGCAATTTGTATAAATTTCTCTCCATATCATGTATGATTCTTCTCCTCATTTCCTCCAGATTCTTCTCGTCTATCCCTATGTCCACACTGTCTAAGCATGCTGTAGTAGAATCATTAGAATGCTCAAAATCATGATAATGTCCTTTACAAATTGAACAGTCACAAAAAAATGATATTTCTAACTCAATATGATCACCCAAAGGGTCAGGCATCTCATGATGAGTGGCAGATTGCGTTGGCATTAACGGCTTGGAAGGGAGGTGATGAGGTATGGATGGGCTATGCATCGTCGACCATTTTAGTGATGTGGCATTATCATTCCTTGCCCTTTTCATTGGGTCTGTCAAATCGGGGATTTCCTAGAAAAGAAGAAACAATTTAGTATAAAATAATGACTCCCTGCTACAGAAGAAAAGAAATTAGTGAAAGTATGATTGTAAAAAAAAAAATAGGGGGCAATTGCCCCTTACATCTCAATTGTCACCACTACTATCCTAAGCTCCTGCTGAAGATAGCTTCGAATATTGAACTTTGTATTTTTTAAAAGTATAAATGCCACAAAAAAGTATTTTTTCAAAAATAGGGGGCAATTGCTCCTTATATCTAAATTGTCACCACTACTATCCTAAGCTCCTGCTGAAGCTAGTTTCGAATATTGAACTTTGTATTTTTTAAAAGTATAAACCTCATATGTCGGTGGTTGATGATGCTACCTTCTCAATAATCCGTATTTTCCTGTGTCTTTTGCCAACGGATTTGTTTGAAGTTGACCTGGGCTAAATAAATGCTTGTAAGAGAGAGAAGAACTTTTTTCTCCATTCATATCAACAATTAAAGTGCAATTAAAATGTTGGATGGTCCTTTTTTAGAACCCTCCCTCCCCTCCCCCTCTCCCGGGGAGGACCCTTGGGAACCGGGAGCTTCCTTCGATGTAGGAGGATCGATACCCTTTCGAGTTAGGGGGGGGGGTATCGGACTTCACAACACTGTTCAAATAGAACAACCTCAAATTCTTTCTCGAAAACACCTAAGTGTTTCAATGAAATGATCAAAAACGGCTTCACCCAAATAATGTTTCTTAACATTACCGCGAAGACATATTTGGAAATTATCAAAAAACATTTTTCCCTGTGTAAATTGCTTATTGAAGATATACATCTTGCTATTTAAAGTCCACTTTGCATGCGACCCTACTTAGAATTCAAATCGGATTAAAAAGCGATGGTAGATCCGATAAGTAGCAGATGTATGCAAATGCATTAGGGCAAAAATACCAGTCTAAAAGTGCGAGTTAACTGTATAGTAGCAATTGTTTTCACTTTCGTTTTTTTCAAATAGTTAGTTTTTTTTTTTGTCTAAAAGGAATATTGGGATTTTTGCATTAGAACGCATCTTGGATAGAAGTTACGAGGTAAGGTTTTTTTTTCGTTATAGAAATGCATGATAATCATTCCTTTATACATATACCAGCTAATTTGGTTAATGAAAGAAAATGAAATAGTTTTTTAGAAACAAATTTTAAGTTTTACTCATCAAAAGCTATGCCCCTGAGAAAATTTACCTTATTTTTGAAAATAGGGATAGAAACAAAAAAATTATGTATATACTTACAAATTCTGACTGGACTTCTATATCTGAACTCCTTGGCAAAACTTGAGGGGGGTTAAGGCCACAATCTTCAGTAGGTGGAGCTGAGGCATTATATAAGGCAGTCCACTCCCTTTTCAAGTTCCTTCCAGCTGATATGGAGCTAACACGGGGGTCAGAGGTCCCTGTCATTAAAAGATTCGCAGGCATTGGCTGGTCTTGTGTAGTTCTAGTAGCGAATTTGATAACTGAAGGTCTTGTAGCTTGCATTAGTATACCTTCGCTATATCGTGCCCTCTTTTCAGAAGGGGGGTATTGCATGTGTCCACTTCCTTGAAAAAAAAATGCATTTTAGGTTTGGGAAAATAATTCAGTTTATGTTAGGCATTTAAAGTAGTGCAAAACATTTTTTTTTTTTCAATAGAGCTAAGCACTTTTTTTTTTTTCAAAAACATCCCTAAAAAGGTTAACTGATCATGATAAAAATCACACCGTAAATGCAGACTGGCCTGGAAGTATTTTCAAAAACACACCTAAAAAAAAAAAAAAAAAAAAAAGCCGCCGTAAGCTTCAACCTATAGGAGAATTATTTAGAGGTTTCAGCTCCTAAAAACAATAGGCTTCTAAGTATATAAGTACCCTTAGTTCTAGTGTATGGAAAGAATTTCTTCCTTAACTTAATGATAAGATAATTTCTTTTTTTTATTATAATAATGAGAAAATTTTTACTCACCAGAAATTGCTTTGAATTATCCATTTTCTATGTAAATGCTTACAAAAAATGTCAGTTGTGTTATGTTCAATAAACTATTCCAAACTGTTGAGGTATCTAATTTGAAACTTGAATATATACAAAAAATAATTAGCTTCTAAAAAAGACAC
The DNA here is from genome assembly GCA_027921565.1 of Artemia sinica. Taxonomy (NCBI): domain Eukaryota; kingdom Metazoa; phylum Arthropoda; class Branchiopoda; order Anostraca; family Artemiidae; genus Artemia; species Artemia sinica. Next base: position 9,769,209 of record CM051274.1, read on the forward strand.
ACTGGTTTTTCCAACACGGATGTAACCTAAAAAAAAACTTGTATGTGATGAAATAGAAATTCAGTTAATTGTGCCAGAAAAAACTTGAAGCAGAACAGATTATAACCAACCTGTTTGGTACGGGCACGTACGCAAAGTATATACCTTCAAGCAAATTCTATATGATATTTCAAATTACTATACCATCTATAGAAATGATACCTCTTTGCAAATGACCCTGGTAACCGTCCAATGCATTGAAAACCTAAACACGCATATCCATGCCTCAGGCGTAGGGTTCAAATATATAGATGCCTGGCCCGTGGTAAGGCATATTACGCAATCACTGGCTGTGGTACTAGATGCTTTACTACTAAGAGGCATGGGCAATATAATAATTTTTTTTTAAAATTATTGGGGGCAACTGCCCCCTCTTGACCCCCCCCCTCGAAATGACGCCGCTGCACGCAAGGAATTCTCCGACCTTTGAGTTTTATTTCCAGTTTCTAGCTTAGAAATTACCTACATTTTCATTCGTTTTTCTTATCCTTTGGCTTGGTGACTCACTGTCTAAGCCACATGTCACTCAGCAGCTCCCCAAAAGTATCAGTCGACTGCCATCTTTCAGCCCCATCGAACGATTCGGTTAAAAGCAATGTTTTTCAACTGCAAGATGGCAATCAAAGCTGGAAAAGCACATTGATGTTTTTCTACAACAATTGCCTCTATAGGGTTAACCTGGGCCGACCCCATTGGTAGAGAAATGGGATACTTATTGGACAATTCCTCAGCCTTCGGAACTTGCTGTAAATTCTGTTCGACTTTTTTTGGCTTTATCACGTAACTACAACACAAAATATTAGAGTAGCAAGTATGAACTGGATTACTGGGGGCTTACACGACCATGAAAATCGCAGTTCTTAGGCATGAATAGATCAGTGGTGGTTCTGGCCTCTCTTGTGCCCTGGGCAAATTATTGATTATTGCCCTCCTCTCCCCCTGTCTCCCATGAAATTTTCAGGTTAAATTTTAACAAAATTTTAATTTATTAGCGAAATTATTTTCAATTTATTAATTAATTAGTAATTTATTTTATAAATTGTTTTTAACTTGTTATTTAAATTATTTAATTATCATTAATTATTTTAGTTTAACTATTTAGATTATTATTTTCTAATTATCTTTAGTTTATTTTAATTTTATTAATTCATTAATAATTTATTAATTATTTTCATTTGTTAGCTGCGCCCTCTACTTTATTTTAATAAAAATTAAATTTCAATAATTAAAATGATTGTAAAAATGATTATAAACTTTAGATTATTATCTGAAATTTTTCGCCTCTGAAATTTCTGCGCCCGGGCAAGTGCCCCCTCTGTTCCTCCCCTAAAACCACCTCTGGAATAGATCTAAGTTGGGTCCAAGAGGCAAAACCTCTTTTAAAGGCAAATAGCTTCAGATTCGGCTGATAGTCCTAGGTGTTCACCAAATGGCATGCGCCATGGCTGGTGGAACTCTGCAATGGGTGAAAAGCTTGCCATGCGCAACATGAAGAGGCATGGAGTGGCGGGTGTGTCATGAGTGGCTGAACAATTGGTGCTCTAAGATGCGTGCTAGGTGGTAAGATGTTTTCCTCTGCAAAAAATTGAATTTGTTTGTTGGAAAAAACTGCTAACTTTTTCGTAATTTCGACGCTCTCCCCCAGGCAAAATTGCGCATGCAGGAATTGTTTTTTTTTTGGAGCGGGGGTCAGTTCATGCGAACAAACTGGAAAAATGCACATATGTGTGAATCATTGTTGACCATATTGTCAATAATTTTCGGGTGCACAATGAAAATGTTAAAACAATGATTTATTTCCATGAATTCCAAGTCTCTCCCTTTTCTTATTATTTTTTTCCCTTTTTTTGTGTTTTCCTGAATACAGCTTGTTAATGGGAGTGGTTTTAATTCATGGAAATTGAGGGGGGGGGGACAAAATTTATTTGTCAAGCCTAGTGGGGGGGGGGGAATTGTCGTTTTTTAATTTTTTCAATGAAAATGCCAAAAATAGTCATTTTTCAATGACTTTTCAATGCCCACAAAAATGTTTTCTTCAAAATCTAAGGGGCAAAAAATCCAGGGGTATATTCCCCTTCCCTCCAATTGATGCCACTGGTTAATGGTCGGGACAAAAGCATTTCTTTCGCTTTTCTCCTTACTTTTTTCTTCTATCATTTTCATGACCCTCTTAAAAGAAGATGCAGATATTGATAACATGTTTTTGCTTTCAGTTTTTTTTTTCACGAGAACTTAGCACATTTTTGTAAAAACCTCCGATCAGTAAAGACCTCTCAAAATAAAGTGAAAAATTGTCAAACCACTTTTCCAGTCTGCAATTATCCTTTTGTTGCTTTTAACAAAAGCGCATGCGTTAAGCACATAAACCCAAACCCAAAAATACAAACAGCTGTCTACCCACCTTTGAAATAAGCACCCCCTATTAAATCCATTAAGTGCCTACCCAACTGTAAAATCTGAGAAGTATGAAAGGTACCTTTTTGCTAAACACCTAAATATAGAATAAACTAGGGGGAAATTGTTAGGGTAAGCTAGGTAATGATTAGATAAGTATTAGGATTTCAAAGGGGTAATTAAACAATAAAACGGAAGGTGTTCATTTGGGTAGTTATTTTATCTGTGGGGTTATTTTTCTATATGAGCGAAGTAAATTTTGTTGTTTAAAATTTTGTTTCGATTGTTAACTCGCTATTTGTTTTTGCTGGTATTATTATTCTTTACCTAGCAGTTATTATTATTCTTTACTTAGTTGATGTTGTTATTTAAAAGCAAATTTGTTGTCCAAGATTTTTCTTAAAACTTCATCATTGTCAAAAACTTAGTATTTTTATTTAAAATATTCTTCTAGCGCAGTGGTGTCAGTTGAGGGAAAGGATAATTTACCCTATATTGTCACTCCCCCTCCCCTAACCAGCATTTAAAAAATACCTTTTTTGAGGGGGGTGTTTTCGTTGGAATTCCCGCTGGAATTCATTGGACGAATTTGGGTGGATTGATGCCACAACTTCAGTGGCCTCACCTGGGAGGGGGGGGGGGTCCTCCTTGAAGATGCGCCTCTAGATTATGAAAAATGCCTTTTTTTGTATTTTCATCGGAAAATGTATTTTTGGCTATTTGCGTTGAAAAAGAAAAGAAAAAAAAAACGAAATTGCCCTACCCTAGTTTTTGAAAGATACATATCCTCTCCCTCATATGTCTTTGAATTAACCCCACTGCTAGTGCAAGGACGTAAAATGGAATCAAAAGCCTGTGATCAGGGACGTATCCAGAGTAGCCTCGGGGCCTGGCATGCTTCTCCCTTAGATCTCAGATATGTATGAATTTATGCACACTTTTTGCTCATAATTTTAAATAAAAATAGTTTTTACCCCCCCCCCCCAAAAAAAAAAAATGGAAAAATTCCGGATACATGCCTGTCTGTGATCTAATATTTTCAAGCATGATTTTATATTTGTAATTAGATTATTTACCGTTACCATTAAGTTGAAAAATCGCTATTTAATACGATGGAGGGTCTGTTAAATATAAGCAAAACGGTGCTTGGCAAGTTTGGAATATTTGAAATAGAATAATTACTTATTTTTGATAATTTTAGACACAGGCTCTTACGCAGAATATTTTTCTGTGGGTTAATCATAAAAAAAATAATTTGAATAAGTAGTGTCCGAAAATTCCCAACAATTAGGATTTTGGGTGGACCTAGACCCCCCCCCCACCTTCCACACATGCCTGAAGAAACAAAAGGAATAAGTGCTTGATAATTCAAATCGACATGGATCCATAAATGTGGGTTGAAAATTGTGTTAAGTAAAGTTGCAAACATTTGCCAACCAAATTACAAAATAGAGCTGGCGCTTTTGGGTAACGCCCCCACGCTCTGAAGGGCTTTTTGCGCCCTCCTTCGTCGTTTCTCTTTCCTTGACCCCTCAATGGATTGATTTGCCAGGGAAGTTGCAATAATAATAAAATAGCTGGATCATTTTTCAGTCAGCTGTCCTGATTAAGGGAGCTGTAAGCCTGTTTGGCTGGTAGTGCCGATTTATCTGTGCCTTTACTTAAGTGGCTCGTTAGCCATATGGCTGACACCTATGCATCACAAATAAAATCCTCTAAAAAAGCGACGAGGTAATTACATGTTCTTTTTTTTTCTGCCATCGCCATATACAGAAGCAATCTTCTGTGTTGGATGCTTTTCCTCAGTCATTCAGGGAATAAGCAGTATTTATCTACATGACAATGAGATACACTTTTTAATGCTTTTAATAATTAAAAGTATTAAATAATTGGTATTAAATTTTTAAAAATAATTGTAAATAAAATTAAACATGATTTTAAAAAACTTAATTAAAGATCATAGAATTAATGTAAAAATTGTAAAAAATAATTAAAATAATAACTTTACAATAAATAATTGCAGAATAATACCCTTTGCAACGTCGGCTTCAGGGCTCTTGTTCTATTGTCTTAACAATAGCAACTTGTGACTAAGGTTGTCTCCTATTTTTTTTTTAACCATTTTTGTGCAAAATTAGAGGAATTAGGACCACAGTAATCCGGAGAAAACAATCAACCTCATTTAAAATCACAAACAACCTCAACCTCAAACCACATCCTCATCAAACCACAATCAACCTAATTTAGAATTGCCGAGAAAAATCATTAATTTAAGTGAAAAAACGTGCAAACATAATAATAGTTGAGTTATAGAAATAGTTATAATTGTTTATGATTTAAACTAGCCTATTTTCCTGCATACTAACCAAGCTTTGACTCTTTTATAGTTAATAAAAATAGATTAATTGCAATAGTTTAATTGCAAAAATTGTTTAATTGCAAATTTGTCATCGTCCAAAAAGCATTTGTATTTTTTTTTCTATGTGATTAATTTTCTTTGCTTTCGCCTGAATAAATTTTTAATTTTTCCTGAATAAACTTTACTTTATAATTTGTATTTATTTATATTTTCTTTTGTTCTCCCTTTTTCTCTTCTGTCTCTGACTGTGAGTATATTTTTTTTTTTGCCTTCTTTGCGTTTACAATGTTTAAACTATTGTTATTTGGGGTTTAGGAGGGAAAAAGGTACCTAGGTTAGGTTACGTATTTAATATTTGCTATGCTTTAACCCTCTACCCCACCCCCCTAATGTCTAAATGTATAAATTTGTTTTTCTAAACTGTTATATTTTAAACCTATTTTATCTTATTTCATTAACATTAATCAAACTGACTTCTTTCGTGTGTACCATATAATGCACAAGTACTACTTTGCTCCATGGGAACACGTAACGTAACCTAAAGTCTTAAAGTATGTTAGTGCGCAAGGCTCTACGGCATAGTATGAAAGCACCCTTAAGGTCGCAACTCTTCTAGGAAAATGTGCTGAGACAGGCAAGTTTGATCCACAGTTCTCAGAATTTCTAGGCCTTGCTCTTATAATATGTTTAAGGCTATTAATAAATATCGAAGAACATGAACTTTGGCTACTATGTTAATACCACATTTTTAGTCCCACAAAAGTAACAAAAATATATGTAAACTAATTTTTTGCCCTTTGTAAAGTTTTTCGGGACCCCCTCCCCCTCGGAGAATTTCCTAGAAATGGTCCTGGTGCAGATTTTCTAATTTTTGAGCATAAAAGCGAGGCTTCGTCCTTATTGTACCAAGGACATCAAAATAAAACATTTTCTGGCTCCTGGACCTGTTTCAGGTTTTTTAATACATGCAAACTGCGATTCTCTAATAGCTTGAATCCACACCTCCATTTCACTGTTTTTAAATTTTTTAGTTAAATTTTTGAATTTCACGTTTTAAATTTTCACTAATGGGAATTTTAGACGATGATTGTGATTGTTCTATGGATTTTTACGTCAGCCGAATGTAAAAGAAATTGTTTAGGTGTGAAATATCATATTCAATGTAAGATAACTTAACCACTTAGCACAGAAAATTACATACCTAGTGTGATCGCCGCTTAAGAGATATATCTTCTTTTTAACTCGCTTTTTTTTCTACTAATTTCAGGTGGACTGTAGTGATGTAATACTATTCTGGCGTATTCAACAGATGCTTCGGACAACGGCCAAAGCTCTGAGGCAACAGATTGTAAACAGGGAAGGTAAGACTTAAGGCGGATATAATACAGTCAATTAAAGGGTATAAAATAGCTATTGTTCCTCAAGGAATTTTTAATTTGTCGTCAAGAATAAACGGTTAGGTATATCTGGCAAAATGTCGTGGCTATAATAATTAGTGTTATTTCCTGCCCTTTCATGAAATTTTGAAAGAATTGTTGTTAGCTGAAATTTGAGACATTAATTGTGCTGTTATTTCATGTTTAGATTAATTGTGGGTACTTGTGTATTATATAAAATATACTCGAGAAGTGAAGTTTGGTTAATGCTAATGAAATTATGATGAAAATATAATAGTTTATAAACAAACTTGGGCTATATATTTGCACATTAGAGGGGGGGGGGGGATAAAGCATAGCATATATTAATATGTAACCTAAGAAAACCTATTCTAACCTAACCTAACAGAAATACCAACTAAATACTTAAATAGAATATAGCTACAATTTATTTTTCAACAGATCCGAAGCAAATTGTCTAGTATAAAGAAGTTGTTTGACCAGTTTCTTGTCTCATGTTCGCATTATTCGCGATTAAAATTCTCGAGTGTGTTTTATATAATGCACAAGTACCTAATTGTGTATTAGTAAAAGTTGGCTGGGTACTTATCGTTTATAACCACCACACTCAAGAAGTAAAATTAGGTTTATCCTAATGAAATATATCTAAATATCATGAAAGTATAATACTTTAGTAACAAAATTATGGAAACTACAACAGAGAACTATGGAAATCAGGCCGTCCAGAATACATTATCTTAAATACCTAACCTAACTTAACCAGAATACCAACTCTATATATAAAATGGTACTTGTGCATTATTTGGTACCCAGTTGAGAAATGAAGTTCGGTTAATCATAATGAAATATACCGAAATATGATGGAAATGCAATACTTTGGTAATAAAATTATTAAAAGTACAACAAAGAATTGTGGTGGGGGTCGCGCAGAACGCATTATATTAAATAGCAAACCTAACCTAACCCAATCAAAATACCACCTCTAGGCTATATATTAAATATTCAATAAAAATATACCTACAACGTAGATTTCAACTGAGCCTAAGCTAATTGTCTTATGATACTACCGGCCAAAAACCGGCTATTGTCTGATCTGTAGATCCACATTTTCGAGCGAGTACCGAATAATGCAAAATTACCTTTAAAATATCCAATTAAAATATACCTACATTGTAGTTTATCTCTCTCAGGCTAAGCTGATTGTCAACGAGTACATACTAAAATACAGAAAGAAACCGGTTCTATTTAGATCAATAACTTAGTCTAGGGTGGCTATAATATATATGGGTACTTGTCAAGAATCCGGTAGTAGTAGAGATGCCATAATAACTCCGGGGGAGTCCATATATGGGCATAGAACCACGTGGTTTATGGATTTTGTCAGTGAGAATTTGAAAAAACAGGAACTTTCTCACATTTATGTCTGTTTTTATGGATTTTGTCAGTGAGAATGAAAAAACAGAAACTTTCTCACTTTAATGGATTATTGAGTCTAATGGGGGCAGGTCAATGACACTTCCTTCTTGTTGTTGCTCGATGCAAATGTTATGTTCCAGAAATAGTATTTGTTGTTGTTGCTCGAGCCAAATGTTATGAGTTTCCAGGAAACAGTTAGATCACGTGTTTCTTTCTCAGCCAATCAGAGGGCTTGTTTACATCTCCTTCTAAGTCAATCAGGGGGGGCGGAAATATTAGAAAAAGAGGATTGCAGGTTGGGTTAGTTTAGATTTTTAGTTTATTATTTTATTACCTATTTAGTTTAGATTTTTAGTTTATTATTTTATTAGTTATTTAGTCTAGTTTTAGTTTGGTTTAGTTTAGATTTTTAGTTTAGTTTTAGTTTAATGTTTAATTTTATTTTAGAGTTTTAGTTTAGATTTTTAGTTTATTTTAAGTTTATTTATTACCTTTATTTCTAGTTTAGTCTTAGCTAGTTTAGTTATAGTTTAGAGTTTTAGTTTAGCTAGAGTTTTACTTTAGAATTTTAGCTAGAGTTTAGTTTAGTTTTAATACCTATTTAGTTTAGATTTTTAGTTTATTATTTTATTAGTTATTTAGTTTAGTTTTAGTTTGGTTTAGTTTAGATTTTTAGTTTAGTTTTAGTTTAATGTTTAATTTTATTTTAGAGTTTTAGTTTAGATTTTTAGTTTATTTTAAGTTTATTTATTACCTTTATTTCTAGTTTAGTCTTAGCTAGTTTAGTTATAGTTTAGAGTTTTAGTTTAGCTAGAGTTTTACTTTAGAATTTTAGCTAGAGTTTAGTTTAGTTTTAGTATAGTTTAGATTTTAGTTTAGATCTTAGTTAGTTTAGTAGTTTAGATTTTTAGTTTAGTAGTTTAGATTTTAGTTAGTTTAAAAGTTTAGATTTTAGATAGTTTAGTAGTTTAGATTTTTAGTTTAGTTTTAGTTTAATGTTTAGTTTTCTTTTAGATTTTTAGTTAGATTTTCAATTTAGTTTAGTTTTAGTTTAGTTTAGTTTAGTTTAGATTTTAGTTTAGTTTTAGTTTAATGTTTAGTTTTAGTTTAGATTTTTATTTTATTTTAAGTTTATTTATTACCTTTATTTTTAGTTTAGTTTTAGCTTAGTTTTAGTTTAGAGTCTTAGTTTAGCTAGAGTTTTACTAAAGAGTTTTAGTTAAGAGTTTTAATTTAGCAGTTTAGTTTAGTTTTCTTTTAGATTTTTAGTTAGATTTTCAGTTTAATTTATTTTAGTTTTAGATTAGTGTTTAGGTTTAGTTTAGAATTTTAGTTAGTTTAAAAGTTTAGATCTTAGTTAGTTTAGTAGTTTAGAATTTTAGCTAGAGTTTAGTTTAGTTTTAGTTTAGTTTAGTTTAGATTTTAGCTTAGATCTTAGTTAGTTTAGTAGTTTAGATTTTTAGTTTAGTAGTTTAGATTTTAGTTAGTTTAAAAGTTTAGATTTTAGTTAGTTTAGTAGTTTAGATTTTAGTTTAGTTTTAGTTTAATGTTTAGTTTTCTTTTAGATTTTTAGTTAGATTTTCAGTTTAGTTTAGTTTTAGTTTAGTTTAGTTTAGATTTTAGTTTAGTTTTAGTTTAATGTTTAGTTTTAGTTTAGATTTTTAGTTTATTTTAAGTTTATTTATTACTTTTACTTTTAGTTTAGTTTTAGCTTAGTTTTAGTTTAGAGTTTTAGTTTAGCTAGAGTTTTACTAAAGAGTTTTAGTTAGAGTTTTAATTTAGCAGTTTAGTTTAGTTTTAGTTTAGTTTAGATTTTAGTTAGTTTAGTAGTTTTGATTTTTAGTTTAGTTTTAGTTTAATGTTTAGTTTTCTTTTAGATTTTTAGTTAGATTTTCAGTTTAATTTATTTTAGTTTTAGATTAGTGTTTAGTTTTAGTTTAGAATTTTAGTTAGTTTAAAAGTTTAGATCTTAGTTAGTTTAGTAGTTTAGATTTTTAGTTAGAGTTTTAATTTAGCAGTTTAATTTAGTTTTAGTTTAGTTTAGATTTTTAGTTTAGTTTTAGTTTAAAGTTTAGTTTTATTTTAGAGTTTTAGTTAGATTTTCAGTTTAATTTAGTTTTGTTTTAGGTTAGTGTTCAGTTTTAGTTTAGAATTTTAGTTAGTTTAAAAGTTTAGATTTTAGTTAGTTTAGTAGTTTAGATTTTTAGTTTAGTTTTAGTTTAATGTTTAGTTTTCTTTTAGATTTTTAGTTAGATTTTCAGTTTAATTTATTTTAGTTTTAGATTAGTGTTTAGTTTTAGTTTAGAATTTTAGTTAGTTTAAAAGTTTAGATCTTAGTTAGTTTAGTAGTTTAGATTTTTAGTTTAGTAGTTTAGATTTTAGTTAGTTTAGTAGTTTAGTTTTTTTAGTTTAGTTTTAGTTAGTTTAGTTTTAGATTAGAGTTTTAGTTTAGCTACAGTTTGCTAAAGAGTTTTAGTTAGAGTTTTAATTTAGTAGCTTAGTTTGGTTTTAGTTTAGTTTAGTTTTATATTAATGTTTAGTTTTAGTTTAAAGTTTTAGTTAGTTTAAAAGTTTAGATCTTAGTTAGTTTAGTAGTTTAGATTTTCAGGTTAGTAGTTTAGATTTTAGTTAGTTTAAAAGTTTAGATTTTAGTTAGTTTAGTAGTTTAGATTTTTAGTTTAGTTTTAGTTTAATGTTTAGTTTTCTTTTAGATTTTTAGTTAGATTTTCAGTTTAATTTATTTTAGTTTTAGATTAGTGTTTAGTTTTAGTTTAGAATTTTAGTTAGTTTAAAAGTTTAGATCTTAGTTAGTTTAGTAGTTTAGATTTTTAGTTAGAGTTTTAATTTAGCAGTTTAATTTATTTTTAGTTTAGTTTTAGCTTAGTTTTAGTTTAGAGTTTTAGTTTAGCTAGAGTTTTACTAAAGAGTTTTAGTTAGAGTTTTAATTTAGCAGTTTAGTTTAGTTTTAGTTTAGTTTAGATTTTAGTTAGTTTAGTAGTTTTGATTTTTAGTTTAGTTTTAGTTTAATGTTTAGTTTTCTTTTAGATTTTTAGTTAGATTTTCAGTTTAATTTATTTTAGTTTTAGATTAGTGTTTAGTTTTAGTTTAGAATTTTAGTTAGTTTAAAAGTTTAGATTTTAGTTAGTTTAGTAGTTTAGATTTTTAGTTAGAGTTTTAATTTAGCAGTTTAATTTAGTTTTAGTTTAGTTTAGTTTAGATTTTTAGTTTAGTTTTAGTTTAAAGTTTAGTTTTAATTTAGAGTTTTAGTTAGATTTTCAGTTTAATTTAGTTTTGTTTTAGGTTAGTGTTCAGTTTTAGTTTAGAATTTTAGTTAGTTTAAAAGTTTAGATTTTAGTTAGTTTAGTGGTTTAGATTTTTAGTTTAGTTTTAGTTTAATGTTTAGTTTTCTTTTAGATTTTTAGTTAGATTTTCAGTTTAATTTATTTTAGTTTTAGATTAGTGTTTAGTTTTAGTTTAGAATTTTAGTTAGTTTAAAAGTTTAGATCTTAGTTAGTTTAGTAGTTTAGATTTTTAGTTTAGTAGTTTAGATTTTAGTTAGTTTAGTAGTTTAGTTTTTTTAGTTTAGTTTTAGTTAGTTTAGTTTTAGATTAGAGTTTTAGTTTAGCTACAGTTTGCTAAAGAGTTTTAGTTAGAGTTTTAATTTAGTAGCTTAGTTTGGTTTTAGTTTAGTTTAGTTTTATATTAATGTTTAGTTTTAGTTTAAAGTTTTAGTTAGTTTAAAAGTTTAGATCTTAGTTAGTTTAGTAGTTTAGATTTTTAGTTTAGTAGTTTAGATTTTAGTTAGTTTAAAAGTTTAGATTTTAGTTAGTTTAGTAGTTTAGATTTTAGTTTAGTTTTAGTTTAATGTTTAGTTTTCTTTTAGATTTTTAGTTAGATTTTCAGTTTAATTTATTTTAGTTTTAGATTAATGTTTAGTTTTAGTTTAGAATTTTAGTTAGTTTAAAAGTTTAGATCTTAGTTAGTTTAGTAGTTTAGATTTTTAGTTTAGTAGTTTAGATTTTAGTTAGTTTAGTAGTTTAGTTTTTTTAGTTTAGTTTTAGTTAGTTTAGTTTTAGATTAGAGTTTTAGTTTAGCTACAGTTTGCGAAAGAGTTTTAGTTAGAGTTTTAATTTAGTAGCTTAGTTTGGTTTTAGTTTAGTTTAGTTTTATATTAATGTTTAGTTTTAGTTTAAAGTTTTAGTTAGTTTAAAAGTTTAGATCTTAGTTAGTTTAGTAGTTTAGATTTTTAGTTTAGTACTTTAGATTTTAGTTAGTTTAAAAGTTTAGATTTTAGTTAGTTTAGTAGTTTAGATTTTAGTTTAGTTTTAGTTTAATGTTTAGTTTTCTTTTAGATTTTTAGTTAGATTTTCAGTTTAATTTATTTTAGTTTTAGATTAGTGTTTATTTTTAGTTTAGAATTTTAGCTAGTTTAAAAGTTTAGATCTTAGTTAGTTTAGTAGTTTAGATTTTTAGTTTAGTAGTTTAGATTTTAGTTAGTTTAGTAGTTTAGTTTTTTTAGTTTAGTTTTAGTTTAGTTTTAGATTAGAGTTTTAGTTTAGCTACAGTTTGCTAAAGAGTTTTAGTTAAAGTTTTAATTTAGTAGCTTAGTTTGGTTTTAGTTTAGTTTAGTTTTGTATTAATGTTTAGTTTTAGTTTAAAGTTTTAGTTAGTTTAAAAGTTTAGATCTTAGTTAGTTTAGTAGTTTAGATTTTTAGTTTAGTAGTTTAGATTTTAGTTAGTTTAAAAGTTTAGATTTTAGTTAGTTTAGTAGTTTAGATTTTAGTTTAGTTTTAGTTTAATGTTTAGTTTTCTTTTAGAGTTTTAGTTAGATTTTCAGTTTAATTTATTTTAGTTTTAGATTAGTGTTTAGTTTTAGTTTAGAATTTTAGCTAGTTTAAAAGTTTAGATCTTAGTTAGTTTAGTAGTTTAGATTTTTAGTTTAGTAGTTTAGATTTTAGTTAGTTTAGTAGTTTAGTTTTTTAGTTTAGTTTTAGTTAGTTTAGTTTTACATTGGAGTTTTAGTTTAGCTACAGTTTGCTAAAGAGTTTTAGTTAGAGTTTTAATTTAGTAGCATAGTTTGGTTTTAGTTTAGTTTAGTTTTATATTAATGTTTAGTTTTAGTTTAAAGTTTTAGTTAGTTTAGTAGTTAAGAGTTTTAGTTAGAGTTATAGTTTAGATTTTTAGTTAGTTTAGTAGTTTAGATTTTTAGTTTAGTTAGACAGTTTAAATTTTTAGTTAGTTTAGTAGTTTAGATTTTTAGTTTAGTTCTAGTTTAGTTTTAGTTTAGTGTTATAATTTCTATTTTGTTTAGTTTTAGTTAGAGTTTTAGTTTAGTAGCTTAGTTTAGTTTTAGTTTTAGTTTAGTAGTTAAGTTTAGTTTTAGTTTAACGTTTAGTTTTATTTTAGAGTTTTAGTTAGATTTTCAGTTTAATTAGGTTTAGTTTTAGATTAGTGTTTAGTTTTAGTGTAGAATTTTTTGTTAGTTTAGTAGTTTAGATTTTAGTTAGTTTAGTAGTTAGATTTTAGTTAGTTTAGTAGTTTAGAGTTTTAGTTAGTTTAGTAGTTAAGAGTTTTAGTTAGAGTTATAGTTTAGATTTTTAGTTAGTTTAGTAGTTTAGAGTTTAGAGTTTAGTTAGAGTTATAGTTTAGATTTTTAGTTAGTTTAGTAGTTTAGAGTTTAGAGTTTAGTTTTAGTTAGTTAGACAGTTTAAATTTTTAGTTAGTTTAGTAGTTTAGTTTAGTTTTAGTTTAGTTTAGATTTTTAGTTTAGTTCTAGTTTAGTTTTAGTTTAGTGTTATAATATATATTTTGTTTAGTTTTAGTTCAGTTTTAGTTTAACGTTTTTAGCTAGAGTTTAGTTTTAGTTTAGTAGTTAAGTTTAGTTTTAGTTTAACCTTTAGTTTTATTTTAGAGTTTTAGCTAGATTTTCAGTTTAATTTAGTTTAGTAGTTAAGAGTTTTAGTTTTAGTGTAGAATTCTTAGTTAGAGTTTAGTTTTAGTTTAGTAGTTAAATTTAGTTTTAGTTTAATGTTTAGTTTTATTTTAGAGTTTTAGTTAGATTTTCAGTTTAATTTAGTTTAGTAGTTAAGAGTTTTAGTTAGAGTTATAGTGTAGAATTTTTAGTTAGTTTTAGTTTAGTTTAGAGTTTTAGTTTAGTTTTAGTTTAGTTTTAGTTTAGTGTTATAGTTTATATTTTCTTTAGTTATAGTTCAGTTTTAGTTTAACATTTTTAGCTAGAGTTTAGTTTTAGTTTAGTAGTTAAGTTTAGTTTTAGTTTAATGTTTAGTTTTATTTTAGAGTTTTAGTTAGAGTTTTAATTTAGCAGTTTAGTTTAGTTTTAGTTTTGTTTTAGTGTAGAATTTTTAGTTTGTTTAGTAGTTTAGATTTTAGTTAGTTTAGTAGTTTAGTTTTTGTTTAGAGTTTTACTTAGTTTAGTAGTTAAGAGTTTTAGTTAGAGTTATAGTTTAGATTTTAGTTAGTTTAGTTTAGTCTAGATTTTTAGTTTATTATTTTATTAGTTATTTAGTTTAGATTTTTAGTTTATTATTTTATTAGTTATTTAGTTTAGATTTTTACTTTATTTTAAGTTTATTCATTACCTTTATTTTTAGTGTAGTTCTAGTTTAGTTTTAGATTAGAGTTTTAGTTTAGCTAGAGTTTTACATAAGAGTTTTAGTTTAATTATAGTTTAGTTTTAGATTAGTGTTTAGTTCTAGTTTAGAGTTTTAGTTAGTTTAGTTTAGTTTTAGATTAGTGTTTAGTTTTAGTTAGAGTTATAGTTTAGTAGTTTAGAGATTAGAATTTATTTTTAGTTTAGTTTTAGTTAGTTTAGTTTTAGATTAAAGTTTTAGTTTAGTTAGAGTTTTAATTTAGCAGCTTAGTTCAGTTTTAGTTTAATTTTAGTTTAGTTTTAGATTAGTGTTTAGTTTTAGTTTAGAGTTTTAGTTAGTTTAGTTTAGTTTTAGATTAGTGTTTAGTTTTAGTTAGAGTTATAGTTTAGTAGTTTAGAGTTTAGAATTTATTTTTAGTTTAGTTTTATTTAGTTTAGTTTTAGATTAGAGTTTTAGTTTAGCTAGAGTTTTACCTATGAGTTTTAGTCGGAGTTTTAGTTTACTTTTAGTTTTTTTTTTTAGTTAAGAGTTTTCGTTTTACTTTAGAATTTGAGCTAGAATTTAGTTTGGAGTTTTAGTTTAGATTTATTTTAATGTTCTAGTTTAGATTTTAGTTTAGTTTTAGTTAGTTTATTTTTAGTTATGGTTTTGAAGTGCTTAAAACGGAAAATAAATGCCATTGTTCGTGTAGTTTCTTCAGTGTCATAATGGCAACTAATAGCCTTTTCTACTGTTCACCGGAAGATATACTGTAATTTCATTGTTGAAAATGTCGGTGACTAAACGTAGATCCTCGGGCGTGCTCTGATTAAGATCCAGGAAAATGTAACCGTAGGGCTTGCTAGTCGCCTGAGTGTACGCTGACAACAGAAATTTTGGGGCGCCGGGGTATATCTGTTTATTGAGAGTTATGAGTGAGCTAGAATCACGAACAACTCGATAGATAATATAGATGGTGCAATTCAAAGCAAAGGTTCGTATACATTTGCTCTGATGAAACAGATTGTGTAGAACTAGGGTTATGGAAATGTGTTCATGGTGGGAGCGAACAGTGAGCTGCTGTAGCATTTCCTGTGAGAACTGTTCAATGGATTCAGCCAAATCATCAATAATCAGCCACGAGTTCGATTCAATACTATTAAAAACATAAGTCCTCGTATGAATTGTATTGGTATGGTTGTGGCAATAGCTTTTATTTTATCATAGGACTCCTGCCAAATACTATAGCAATAGTAGATTTTTTCGGTTTTTCCAAAAACATTTTATCGCAATTTTGAATTATTCTAGCTAAAAGTGTTGTTTTCCCCGACATTGAGGGCCAACACAGAAACGATCTGAAGGGTGTTTTAAATTGATACATGCTGTTGACAACAGTCGGACTATGACTAACTGTAAATCATATGTGTCCAATGAATAAGTAGTAATTTTCCCATAGATCTATCTATTCAAGAACAACAAAAAACAATATTTCATGGCAACATTTATTACGGCAACATGAAAACAAATATTTGTTCAACATGAACAATGATAAAACTTGTTCAACAACAACCTGACAAAATTTCATGGTCAACATGAAAACTCTATTTGTTCAACATGAACAATGACAACACTTTTCTGTACAACACTTTTGTCCATCTACAGCACTTTTTGTACATCAACACTTTTCTGTACAACACTTTTCTGTACAACAACATGAACACTTTTCTGTACAACACTTTTGTCCATCTACAGCACTTTTTTGTACATCAACACTTTTCTATACAACAAAAAACACTTTTCTATACAACAACAAAATACACTTGGAACTAGCACAGTTGAACATTACAGTGAATTTAAAGGTAGGGCCCCCCCCCGGGAGCCGACCGCGGGAAGGGTCCCCCACCCCCCGGGAGCCGCGATGGAAAAACAATAGTTGTCGTCACTGCTACAGGTTAGTGGTTGGGTTAGATGGGTCAGTGGTGGTGGTTAGTTGGTGAGTCAGATTAGTTTATCCAGACCAAGTTGATTGCGATAGTCTATGAATTCAACTCGGTCTGAAATACGGTAGTGGCCATGAGGCAGGACAATCACACCATTCTCGAGCACATAGACTTTGTCAGATATACATGACATTGCATTTTTTTCCACTCTCACAGTATAATTTCTATACTGTAGAGAGCGAATTGCAAGCACTTGTGCTCTTGGCACTAGGCTACTTTCTACACAGTCTCTGTACACGCTCATGTTGAAATTGCTCTTTACAAAATGTATAGGCACCCCTTTACATGTCTTCTTTTCATCCCCACTATGTGTTTCAACGCAATAAACTTTGGGACCCAGGAACACCCCCTGGATATCAAATCACTCCCCGTCTCTGATTTTAACATTAATAGCTGGTTGGGGGCTTGACGTTTCACCAACTCGGGGTAGAGGGATGGATTCCAGTTGGTGAAATCCATCCGCGAGCTGATGTGCTCCCCCTTTTCTAAATCACCCAATAAATCTTCAGTCCCATTTACCTTTAACAGCAGAGAATCTGTATCCCCATAGTAAACTTGAACCTCCCCCTCCCGTGGCCATTGCACCTTGCACACATTGTAAAAGAACGACAACATGAGCTTTTTTGAAATTTCTAGTACTGAACTACCGCCCGCTATATTCTTGTTCAGTACCACATTTCGCTTTTTCCTGTGTAGAAGAACCATGCCAGCCTCTATGCTCGTGAATGATGTAAAGTTGGGATCGGCAATAATTCGTGCACACTCTAGAGGGTCAGTCACGACGTCGCAGCGAGATCTGTTACGTAGGCTTTCACACATTTTGCCAAACGCTGAATTTAGAATGAGCTTGTACAATTCCTTCTCTACCTTGGAGTTTGCCCTAGAGCGCTTATCGACAAAAGTATCGATAAACGTTTTCAAATAAGGTTTCTGATTGAACTGCAGGACCCTATGTATTTTGGTGATTTTGAAACCATTGTTCACCATCCAGTGCAAAAGCACATGGTGAACAACGATATTCTCCTTAGGGTCCAAATCAGCAATCAGTTTTTGTTTAGAGGGAGTCCAATGCATCCCCATATCCTCAACCAATGATCAATTGTAGGGGCTCAGCGAGTCCCTGGTCACTGGTCGATTGATACAGGGAAAAACAAAATCTTTGACTGAGTCGTGAAGGGCCAGCGGAATGTGACCGTCAATTTCAAAGAACCATATTTGTGGCCCATTGTCCTCGACGGTGTTAATGTCTGGGAACTCACAAGGATTCTCAAGCCATTGATAGTTCCCACACGGCAAAGAGTAGTGAGACATTGCCGAGGGGTATAACGAGTTCATGTCCAAGAACACTGCATTTGACTTTACACCGGTGCTTTTTCCGCTCGGATCGGTTGACAAGACGCGGTCCCCGTGAAAAACATACCCTCCCCTCATTGAACGCTCTACAAAAAGGTTTTGATCTACATCTGTGATTAGGCTTATTTCCACCCTACTAATTTTTAAAATTAAATCCATCACTAAATGGGGTGTAGAAAAATAATATCCTATATCTAACCCGAACTCTGAATAGATCTGGTCTGTATTCTTACAGACTATATCCAACAGAGTTAAAACGTCACTGGCCAAGTACAGTCTACAATAATCCCACCCATTTTTACAATTCCCCTTAGCCCACACTTTCTTGGCAAACTCATAATCCTCGGATGTGCATTCACTGTTGGTCAGTGAATTGTAAAAAGCTTCAATTGGAGGTAGTTTCACCTCGCTTAAGCGAGCGCCAGAACAGTAATAATCATATGCATATACACCTTTGCTGGTTAATAAGTCATACATTTCACTGTCTGGAAATTGCTGTTTAAGCAAGGGAAAGCTATCAAAATTGTCGCTTTTCTGCACTTGAATCAGTTGACTCAATGCCTTGGGAAAAAACTAAAAGAATCCAAAAACCTGATTTTATTCCAGCACGTACTCCCATTATCCACTACCTGCCATTTCAGTTCGAGAAGCAACAACTTCTCGGCCGATTTGGGAATAATTTTATAAGTAAATGAATTATTTACCCATGGACTGTCTACTCCCCCTCCCTCCCTGTGCATACGCGCCAGTGCCGGTAAAATAAATTTTAAGTCATAATTAGAGTTGTGAATAAAAACAGGGATAAAAAACTGTTGGCTAACATTTAAGTTACACGATTGATGCGCTACCCCCTAAAATTACTACCCCCAGATGATATTTCCTGCCACAAGTGATCATGGTCTCTGACTTTCCCCCTCCCCTCTCTTTTCCCTTTAGTCCCCTTATCCTCCTCTACAAACTCCCCCTTACAAACCCAACATATTTTTTGATTTTTAATCGCGAGACGATCCTCTGCAGACAACACCATTGGATAATGCGTATTTCTCAAACGAGAAATAGCGCCATTAGCCGTGCCAATTAGTTTAGTCAGTGCCTTGACCATGCACTCATTCTCATTCAATGTCTCAACTATTTCTAACAACCGCATGGTGTTAGAACTGTCTCTTTGCGCATGTGCATAGGACACTGCAATAGCCTGGTGTTCTTTGATACGGTTTGGATATTGGGGATCATTCACCTCCACCAGCTTAGCTTCACAGTCTAAAGATATTTTGTTGCATTGGAGAAGGGTATTCTGGAAATTTTTAAAGCGTAGAATGGCCCTATCCCCTGAAACCGTTTCCACTGTCTGATATCCATGCTGTCTACAGTGCTTCATATGATCCCGTAGTTTTATATCACTACGGAATCGAGATAGGCATGTCGGACAGTAGAAACATACCCCCCGCCCCTTTTTACCCTCCCCCAGAACTCTACTAATGTCAGTGATAGGGTGAAAATGGCCGATTGCATTCGGTTGACTAGGTGGTGTGTATAACAACCAAACCCAGTGTTTAACCAAATCAACTGACGGGCCCCTTACGGGGAAGACCACCCCCTTCTTTTTAGAACGAGTCCCATCTTCAAATTCTGTTTCGTATTGTACCACAGTAACGCCGATATTTAAATGAGCATTAGCCCGTTCAAAAATATCAATAGATCGTAGCGTTACTGGGTATTTTCCTTCTAAGCAAGAGAAATCTACAACTGGGAAATCGGACCCTTCCTTCCCATGTACAGCCTAGTGATCTAAATTCGTCTTGGTGGCTTCATCTTTCAATGGTCGGAAAGCTGACATGAGGAAAGCATACTTGAAACACTTTTGATCTGTTTCAAAACAAATCCGCTGGACACCTTGACAACCTACTAGATCTGGATTATATTTTAAAACTATACCCTCATCCCTATGACCCCCTCTTAAAATAAAATCTTTCTTAAATTTACAAATATTAACGCTTAAATTTTCAATAAATAAAACTACAGACCCACTCCCATTTTCGTTAGAGTTCTCGAGATGCGCAATAATTTGTCCTACCCACTCGCTAAAAACACCCTCAAAATTTTCTAAATTTGGATAAATTATGCGCATCTCGGAATGTATATAATGATAATAAACTTCGCTTTTCCCCTCATTCAAATAAAAAACCTTTAAAACAATGGAAACCTTAATTGAATCCCTACCCCCCCCCCCCCACAACTGAATTTTTTTCTCCAGTAGTGCACGAATTTTATCTAC
Organism: Artemia sinica; assembly: GCA_027921565.1. NCBI lineage: Eukaryota > Metazoa > Arthropoda > Branchiopoda > Anostraca > Artemiidae > Artemia > Artemia sinica. Next base: position 9,789,032 of record CM051274.1, read on the forward strand.
ACAGGCATGCACAATCTCTACAGGATCAAACACAAAATTTCCCCCCATAAGTGAATTAAAGGGATACCCAAACGTCGCAGTGAAAACAACTATATTACTTAAAATTGTATTGGATAATTGAAAATCGGGAATAGTTGTACCCCCTCCCCCAAGTTGTTCAACAATATTTGGGCTATGCTCCACTTCAGTTGTTTGAAGTGGAAGTAGGTAATCAGTGGGGGAGGGTTCCCTGTAAAATCCTCTAAAATTTGTAGGGTATTTGGACTCAAGTCCGCCTGCTCAACTGTGCTAGCTTCTACATTGAAAAGAAAATTATTAAAAAAATTTCGTCAATATTAGATGGTACTTCAATCGAATTAATAATACCGTGCCATTCGTTGATAGCTGAATTGTCTTGAAACTCCATTGCCTCTTCCTCCTCTTCTTCACTCGATGGTGAGTAGGGGACCAATGCACCAACCTATAAATGAAAAATAACTTATTTTCAATGTGTTCAAATCATCCCTACTGTTAAAATTTGGATTATTATTTACGTATTATTTAAAGTCAGCACTGAGTGGGGCTGTAGCAGTATGCACATACTAGCATTTGGTTAATTCAACTGAAAGTTCCAACTTAACGACAATCTAAGATATGACATAGAAGGCACCAATTTGTTCGTTTATTTTCAAAGTGTTCAAATCTTTTTTTTGCGGCGCACCCCTTCGGCGCATCCCTGCGGCGCTTCTCTGGCCAGCGGCACATCCCTGCGGCGCAGCTTCGCGGCGCTTCTCGGGCCCCGCGGCGCACCCCTGCGGCGCATCCCGGGCCTGCGGTGGCATCCTGCGGCGCACCCCCGCAGCTCTTCCCAGCCCCCCTTTACATAATGCCCTTCAAAAGTTGAAATATTTCTTTTAAATTCCATACAGGTTCAGTGAACTCATTATTGTAAGCCGTAGCGCGAGTGTTCCAAGATTGAACTTCAAAATGTAGAGAACCGTTAACTCGCTTTCCCCTCGCTAAAATCTTTGGCACGATAGAAATATTCATTGTAAATTAGGACACTGATATGTGACAGATGGAATAAACTCTCTCTGAAAATTATGTGAAAAATAGCATTCAGTTTCAAAGGCAGTGAGCATTAGCAGTAATTGACTGCACTTTTTGAGTGACCAAAAAGATTCGAGGGCAACTATGCCCCCCCCCTTTTCAGCAATGTCATAAATAGCGAATATTATTTTTGGGAATATAACTTGTTTCGCTCTTACATAGAATTCCAATTTCCTAAATATCTAACGCTAATTTTGCAGACAATTTCGCTATTTTCAGAAATATACACAGAATTACGTAAAAGCATTAAAATCCTAGACTTGGCGGCCTAACCGCTAATGATAGAACAAGACAGGAAAAGTGGTGAAAAAGATCTATTTATATGCTTGTGCGGAGCTTTAAGCCAAAGATTAAAACAAGATAATATTCAATTGTGAACAGAATAGCATTTTGAGTTTCAATGGTATCTAAAACTATATGAGATATCGAAGCGATAGCAAAGATTAGAAAAAAGAGCGGTTTCTTTGCAAAAAATTACATTTAGATATGTAATAGTGGGGGTGTGGGGTTAATATCTCAGAGATACACTTTTACACAATGTTGAAAAATAGTGAAAAAGAAAAAACATTGGAAGAATTAGATAGGTAGGAAAAATGCTTACGTTTGCATATCCTGGCTGCACTTGGGTGCCAGATGGTCCAGGTAGTGCATGCTGGTGGGTAACCTCCTGACCTAGCGTCAATGGGGCAGCTATTAGAGGTCCAAGGAGAGCGGATGTGCAAGCGATGTCATTAATTTCTTGCGCAGGTTGGGCTGCGACTTGTACAGGAGCTGTGACTTGTGCAGTCGAGCCAAAGGCTGGCACAGATGGCTGCACTGGGTCAGGCAGTGTGGAGCTGGGGGGTTTTGGCCAGCGACCATATTGTATGACAGTGGCCTTCGCATGGGCCGCAGTATTAGCCCTTGCTCTCTTAGTGGGTGGCGGCGACGAGCATTCTTCGCTATTTGCGGTACCCATAGCTCTCTTCGATGTAGGGGCCGCAAATTCTTCATAATTTGCCTTAAAAAAGAGAAAAAATTAGTATCAAAATAATTTCCCCCTTTATTTTACAGAAAGAAAGTTATTAACCATAATTTTGTTAAGAAAAGCATTTATCTCATTTCAGTAAAGCAAAAAGTAAAAATTTCGCGAGAAATATATTAGACCTAGAAATCAAACGTTTTTATTAGTCAACTTGTAAAAAAATAAATCGTGACAATCAGTAGTCTATAGCCATAGGATAGGAATCATTGTTTCTATTTTTACCATTTAGAAAAATATTAAATTTTCCAGTCTATAGGCTTTAAATTAGATCGTTAACCCAGTGGCCTATAGACCTAAATTTTGCAAACATAGGTTAAAATGCTATTCAATTTATACGTAATATAAGCTTCATGCAACTCCTAGAGACCTTTCTTTCTAGCCTTGCACAGTTTGTTTTCATTTTACACTGATGGCGGTAGAATTGAGACATTGCCCCCTCCCTTTTACATAATTTACTCACAACGAAGCTGTTAGAAGTGAGGCGTTGCCCCCTCTCCCCCCTTTTACATAATGTCCTAAATATATTGTTAGACCTTAATTTGAAAATAATCCATTTCACTTCCCCAAAATAGAGCATTACGTCTGTGCTTAATTATTGCATCATTGTGTTATAATTTTGAAGGAAGAATAGTTCCTTTGCCTAAAGCCAGCTAATGTTTAAAAACAGGAAAAGGGATGACAGCTAATTTTAACCACGCATTGGAGTCTTGTGTCAAAACAGAACGGCATTTTCATTAAAAATTGAGAGAAGTCAGTGGTCGCTTTAGCTGGAAATATAGAAGGAAGGAATTTAACGAAATGAGAATTTTTTCTTTTTGCGAGAATTTGGTTGTAAAACAATGGGGGGGGGGGTTAGGTTTCGAGGGTAAAAGAATATATTTTACGTTTTTCACCGAGTATAAAGATTGTATAAAGATGTTTGTATTGTATGGGGGGGATTTACGTGAATATACTGGAGGGTGACCAAGGAAAATAATTTTATTTGAAAATAAAAATGTACTTACATTGCAAATTGAAGTTGACATGGCTTCTAATTCATCAAATTTATCCATTGTTGTTTCAATTGTGTCACAATACTTTCTGATAATTGAATTACATTGCATGCCCGTTATATACGAAATCTCAAGGTCGAATTGTTATGTAAGCAAGCCCTCTGATTGGCTGAGAAGGAAACACGTGATCTAACTGTTTCCGGGAAACTCATAACATTTGGCTCGAGCAACAACAACAAATACTATTTCTGGATCATAACATTTGCATCGAGCAACAACAAGAAGGAAGTGTCATTGACCTGCCCCCATTAGACTCAATAATCCATTAAAGTGAGAAAGCTTCTGTTTTTTCATTCTCACTGACAAAATCCATAAAAACAGACATAAATGTGAGAAAGTTCCTGTTTTTTCAAATTCTCACTGACAAAAACCATAAAAACATCCATAAATGTGACAAAATTCCTGTTTTTTCAAATTCTTACGGACAAAAACCATAAAAACATCCATAAATGTGACAAAATTCCTGTTTTTTCAAATTCTCACTGACAAAAACCATAAAATATCCATGAAAAAACATCAAATAAATCGACCAACACACATAACCATCCATCAAAACATCCATAAATGTGACAAAATTCCTGTTATTCAAATTCTCACTGACAAAATCCATAAACCACGTGGTTCTATGCCCATATATGGACTCCCCCCCGGAGTTATTATGGCATCTCTACTGGTAGTCACGCGAGGAAGACTGCATCGAGAAAGACCGAGATGCTACATGAAAAACAGGTTTTCTCTGCCTTGTGAGGTGTTGCTCACTCCGTGAAAAAGAGTTAAACTTTAGTTTTTTGGGGTTGAAGGGGTAAAAAAAAGATACCTAGGTTAGGTTACGTATTTAATATATGCTATGTTTTAACCCCTAGCCCTATCTAATGTGCAAATATATAGCCCAAATTTGTTTCTGAACTGTTATATTTTCATCCTATTTTGTTTTATTTCATTAGCATCAGGGGCGTATCCAGGATTTTTTTAGGGGGGGGGGGCAAAATAGGTTGATCCGATAAACTTTCGTTAGTAGCAAGTTTGTTTGACGCAATCTTGCGTTAATTAAGTAAAATACACTACTTTAGACTACGTTAGGGGGGGGGGCACCCCCTCGCCCTTCCCCTGGATCCGCCACTAATTAGCATAAACGAAACTTCACTTCTCGCGTGACTACCGGATTCTTGATAAGAACCTACATAAGTACCAAAATGTATTTTATGATTATATTTTTAAAGTTTATTCTATCGATGAGAATTTTTAAGTCCTTTTTTTATTGTTTCATAGAATATTTCATTGATGACTGCTGTTGCAGTCGGTCGATTAGGTTGTATTCACTGTGTTAGTCACTGCCTTGACGAATCCCGCGTTATCTTCTCTGTTTTGTATAGTAGAATGTTGCTTAATTTCCTTAATTCAAATATTCTATATGCCTATATTTGATACCGACTATATGCAGAAGCTATAACAAAATAAATCAAGAAATCTATTCAATGATAAATTATTTAATTAAAGCTGTGTTCCTCAAGCAATTTTTAATATGTTCAAGGTTCAAGGTTTAATTTTAAAATATCTGTACAAAATAGACATAAATAGAGGGTAAACGCCGGAGACACAAGGTCGAATGACAAAAACCCGGTACATTAATCGGAATAAACCTGTTTGACAACAAAAAAATAAATAAGAGTTATTCCATGACTCACCAATAGACGGGCACCCACCCCACAAACCCACCGACACCGGGCAAAGATCCACCGAAAATACCAAAAAAAAAAACCAACGAGCAAATAAGGGTAACCGATGACCGGCATCTCACAGGGCAAAACACCCAACAAAACAATATTATCAAATATACCCAGTTTTTCAATATATTATTAATTCTTAAAATTATTCATAAGGATAGAATGAAGTTGCTTTTTTATATTTGGAAGTGATTTGCTGCAATCAATAAATGGTAGATGAAGACACCATGAACCCGTAATTGAAAATAATGGCGAGAACCGTGATCTCTCTGTGCTTAATTTTAGGTGCTGAATGTTCCATTTATGTCGGGTTTCATAAGAATGGGCATGTTGCACAGGTAAAAAATTATTCGAACGAAAGTACGTAGGTAGTTCCGACCGGTCATATTTTACCTTAAATAAAAAGAATTGAGGGTGAATATCTGTGAAACAGGCAAAATATTAGTTAGAAGATATGGAGTTTCAGTTTTACTCTTATTAGGATACGAAGACGGTGATGGTAAATATTTCTTTAAAATTAGAAGAGCCCGGTTTTGAAGAATTTGTATCGGTTTCACATGACATCTGAATGTTGCCAAATATATCAGAGGACAATACGTAAGATGGGAATGAACCAACGCAAAATAAATTAGACGCAGGATTTCATATGGAAAAAATGCTGGAACCTTCGCATTATACCAACCCCTTGAGCAACTTTAACCCGTAATCTATTACAATGTTCTTTATATGACAGATTATCATCAATAATAATACCCAGATACCGGAACGAAGTTACTCTTTGAATTTGAATATTTGTAGCATGATCAAATATTGTTGAAATTCCTTGTGCATTCTGCCCAATTCTACTATAAATGATAAATTTGGTTTTTGATGCATTTAGTGACAAACGATTAGCTTTTAGCCATACAAGAAGTTGTGAAAATACGATTTGCAACTTCTCATTGAGATCCTCTTCCGAATATCCAGTAAGTGATGATCCGGTATCATCAGCGAAAAGAACATTCAGACCAAGGTTTTCTGTCGCTGATGGAAGGTCATTTATGTATATTATAAAAAGCAGTGGTCCCAGGATTGAACCTGGCGGGACACCAATATTTGACAACAGACATGGATCCGAAACTGTGTCGTTGATCATAGTCACTTGGGAGCGACGACTTAGGTAAGATGCGATAAAATCGTGCGCTGGTCCTCGTATCCCACCGTGGTTTAATTTATACAACAATATTTCATGGCTTAACGAATCGAAGGCCTTCTCAAGGTCCAAAAATATACTTGCCGGGATCCATTTTTTGTCCAGACACTCGTGAATAAATTGTACCATAGTTAATATAGCATCCTGCGTACTATGCTCTTTTCTAAATCCATATTGTGTTTTTGAAAAATAATCTTTTGAACAGAGAAAATTATACATTCTATTATAAATACATCTTTCCATTACTTTAGAAAAACCCGAAAGAATAGAAATGGGTCTATAATTTGAGCAATTAGTCCGGTCACCACTTTTATATAGCGGTAACACTTTCGCTTTTTTGAAAGAATCCGGAAAAGTTTCCAATCTAAATGACAGATTTATTAAATGACACATAACTTTATTAATACTAGGTAAAATGGCTTTAACAATATTGGTCGACGACTCATCAATCCCCGGGGAATTTCCGTTCTTTAAAAGCTTACCAACCCTAGCAAGCTCTTCCTGTGTTACCTGAGTTAAAAACATAGAATTCTCAGAAGGACTTCCTAGGTACGTAGGATAATTACATTGCCCATAGGACATATTATGTTGGAGCTTATTAGCTATTGACTGCCCGATTGACACGAAATGAAAATTTATGTAATTTGCCATTTCTAGTTCCCTTTCAATTGTATTACCATGGGCATCCCGTATTTTTGATGGTGAAGAAGACGTCCGCGATCGATTTAAACATGAGTTGATTAGTTCCCAAGTATAAGTTGATGTCGTCAAGAATAAGTGGTTTGGTATATTTGGCAAAATGCCATCGCCATGATAATTAGTATTATTTTCAAGCTTTTTGTGAAGATATGATTCATTGTTTAATAGAAGTATGGTTATATTGTTTGAGTTTTTTATGTGGCTTACAAGATTTGTTGGTATATACGTTGCTGTTTTGTAGGAATTTTGCAGGAATAATCCGTCGCTGTTTGTTTGAAGTTTTAACGTCTGTTGTTATTGTCTTTTAGAAAACTCCTTTTTCAATAAATCATGTACGGTGAGCCAAAATCAAAACCCGCATAAATTCAAAAACGTTCAAGTAAGGAGCGACATTAAAACTTAAAATGAACAGAAATTATTCCGTATATGAAAGGGGCTGTCCCCTCCTCAACGCCTCGCTCTTTACGCTAAAGTTTGACTCTTTCTCACAACTCTGTTTTTCAAAACAATAAAAAACTTTAGCGTAAAGAGCGAGGTGTTGAGGAAGGGACAGCCCCTTTAATATACGGAATAATTTCTGTTCGTTTTAAGTTTTAACGTCGCTCCTTAATTTCAGTAAAAAAAACTTGTTCCATCAGTAAAGCGCAAATTGTCATTTGCGCTTTACTGAAAACACTTTTTAATTCGAGTTTTTAATTTACTCCCGCCATTTACCCGTGCCATTTAAACATTTTGCTTCTCAATTACTCGGACTATCTGTCTTGGCTTTTTCCTACAATTAGCCATGTCTTGATGCCTACTGCAAAATACTTGATTTTCAATTCAAAATCAACGGATTCGGAAATGGTCGTTATTTTTCATAACATCAACAAGAAAAGAAACAAGGTCATATTAACGAAGTAATTTTGATTTACAAACTTGATCAAGAAAAAATGTCTTTTCATGTAGTCTTATAATTAAGCATTTATAGTGTCTTTGAAATTTATATCCTTGAAGTTTCGAATTCATATCCCTAGTCCTTTCTGAGTTATTGCAGACACGCCTTTTTTACAATCTGGATATACATGTTTTCCTTTGATTTAGTTGAATATCCTCCAAAAATTCCAACTAAATTTAGCTGTTCCTGAGTTTTACAGGTACTCCCTTTTGACAGCCTGGATACAAGTAGTGTCTTTTTATTTAGTTTAACATTCCCATCAACTTTCCTAAAAGTTTCAACTTATACCCTAAGCCGTCCCTGAGATATTGCACCTATGCTATTTTTACAACCTGAATGCATTCGAAGTCTTTCAATTTAGTTCAATTTCCCCCTTAACAACCCCCAAAAATTTTAACTTAGTGCTCTTAGTCGTTCCTGAGATATTTTAGATATGCCCTTTGAGTAGAAGGGGGGGTACCAGCCCCACGAGAACACCCCTGCTGCCACCTATAACTTTTTTTACATAATTCATGGATGGTTATGTGTGTTGGTCGATTTATTTGATGTTTTATGGATTTTGTCAGTGAGAGTTTGAAAAAACAGGAACTTTGTCACATTTATGTCTGTTTTCACGGACTTTGTCAGTGATAATTTGAAAAAAACTGGATGTTTTATGGACTTTGTCAGTGAGAATGAAAAAACAGGAACTTTGTCACATTTATGTCTGTTTTTATGGACTTTGTCAGTGAGAATGAAAAAACAGGAACTTTGTCACTTCCTTCTTGTTGTTGTTCAATGCAGATGTTATGAGTTTCCGGGAAACAGTTAATGACGCTTCCTTCCTGTTGTTATTCGAGGCAAATGGTATGAGTTCCCGGGAGATCGCGTGTTTCCAATATTTGTTGTTCAAGCCAAATGTTATGAGTTTCCGGGAAACAGTATTCGTTGTTGTTGTTCAAGCCAAATGTTATGAGTTCCCGGGAAACAGCTAGATCACATGTTTCCTTCTCAGCCAATCAGAGGACTTTGTTTACATAACAATTTGACCTTGAGATGAAATGAGTGAACAAGTTGAGTTAGAAATATCCTTTTATTGCAACTGTTCTATTTGTAAGGGACATTTTCATGATTTTGAGTATTCACATGAACCTACTGAATGTTTAGACAGCATAGAGGCAGAGACAGATGAGAAGAATCTGGAGGAAACGAGAAGAAAAATTATATGTGACATGGAGAGAAATCTATACCGATTGCAAGTAAGCTCAGATAAAAGAAGGATTGATATGATAGAAAAGGAAGATCAAAAGAAGAGACTGGTAAAAGAGGGCTTTCTCTATAGTGTAAAAGACAGCAGTGAAAACCCAAAGAAAAATGTGTATAGTGCAAGATATAACTCGGATTATTATGATGATTATGCTATAAGAGAAGAGAAAAAGTGGCCCTTTAAGAGACAACATAAGAGGTCATTCTACGAAAAGGATTTTAAACAACGGAAACCATGGTGGAAGAGTTCTCATATATGATTTACCGTTAAATCTAATTATTAATATGTATAATGAGTTTTATATTGTAATCACACAATAAATTTGTTTGTATTATTTTAATGTTCATATACTCGATATATATAGAGTGAGGATACCAGCAGAGACTTCTGTACATGAATAGTTCAGTTTGATTAAATCACCCCATAGAGTATTATCAGTCCATAACCAAGTCTTCTATCAAAGATAACAAAAAATAATTCATTCTTTCTAATCTTTATTCTCTTGAAATATCGATATTTATAACAGTTTTTAAATAAACTACATCTGGTTCAATTATCAGAATATCTATGTCTTCATCCTCCACTACCACTATGTCTACCAGAGGGGGTGGTATACATTCAATTTCAACCTCAGGTTCATCATTTATTGATATATCAATCAATGGAGTGGGCCTGTATTCAAATAAATCGCCGCGTACTCCTATTGTAGGCAAACTAGGAGCCAACCGCTCGTCATCCTCTATGCAAAGACGACCTGAAGGCCCCCGCCGTACCAGATCTTCTGACGTATATGAAAGACCATCTTCAGTATAATTTACTTCTAGCACATCATCAGTACCTTCGAAGGCTGTACTAGTACAAAGAAGGACCTCCTCATCAAGTGAGACATCCCAACCAAGCCATACATCCTAAAAGATTGATAGCGCTATGATCAAAAACTAGAGTTTCCTGCGGAAAACCTATATTAGTTCAGATTTTACGGGAATAGTTTATTTTCGAACCAATATATCTACCAAAGGTTCAATACCTGAGTTAAACTAAGAGGTTTCAATTTCAGGAAAAATTACATTTTGACAACATTTGACAATTTACCAAATTTAAAGTTTTGTTTAGTTTCAAAATGTTTTCTGTCACTCATCATCTTTTAATCATTCACAAACAATACTAAAGAAAACCACTTTCCATGGTTTATCGATTTTAAATTATTAAGAAGGCTATTATTTCTTTGAAATATACATTTTACATTTTTAATTTTCATGCTTTTGATAAGTATCTTGTCCTTTTGGTGTAAATTGCAGCTGAAGGCTTATCGCAAAATCACTGTTTCAAGTTTTTTCATATACTAAAATTGAAGGAAGGTAGAAAATGTAAAAAATTCTTTTTACCCGAATATTCTTCAGAGCCCAACCTAACTACGACCTGAAAACAATAATATAACTTATAGTTGGACAAATTTTTTTAAATATTTCTTTTCTGACATCATTTGGAACTTGCAAATTATTATAAGTAGTAACTAATTACTTAATTTTTAATGAACTTATAATAAATTGAACCAACAATCCAATTTTTTTGATACCACAACAATAAATGGCAAACGAAAAAGAATATAAAAAACTACAACATTTTAAAAAGTACAGAGTTTGGCTCATGAAATTGAATAGAACAACGGAACTATGACAAATAGCTTCAGAATCAAAATCTAACCGAGTCAAATAAAGGTCCATCCGGTATTTTTGGTTATTCACCCCCCCCCACCAAACAAGCAGTGCAGTTAAAACCTACTTAAAATCTATACTTAGACCTTGAAACTAGAAGAAACTAAATTTTCTGTAAAGTTATGTCTAGCGATAGACTTATTAGAGTGACAGAAACTTTTTCCCACAACCCACAAGAGGATATTTTTCAAGTAAAAGTAAAGAGCTGCTACACTAAATCAAGGATGAACAGGAATAATAACGAATAATTTTTCAAACGTAAACTTATGCACAATGATATATTTAATAGAGTGACAAAAACTTTTTTCCACAAGAGGTTATTTTTCAATTAAAAGTAAAGAGCTGCTACACTAAATCAAAGATGAACAGAAATAATGTCGAATAATTTGTCAAACGTAAACTTATGCACAATGATATATTTAATAGAGTGACAAAAACTTTTTTCCACAAGAGGTTATTTTTCAATTAAAAGTAAATAGCTGCTACACTAAATCAAACAACCAAGCCATACATTCTAAAAGATTGATAGCGCTATGATCAAAAACTAGAGTTTCCTGCGGAAAACCTATATTAGTTCAGATTCTACGGGAATAGTTTATTTTCGAACCAATATATCTACCAAAGGTTCAATACTTGAGTTAAACTAAGAGGTTTCAATTTCAGGAAAAATTACATTTTGACATCATTTGACAATTTACCAAATTTAAAGTTTTGTTTAGTTTCAAAAATGTTTTCTGTCACTCATCATCTTTTAATCATTCACAAACAATACTAAAGAAAACCACTTTCCACGGTTTATCGATTTTAAATTATTAAGAAGGCTATTATTTCTTTGAAATATACATTTTACATTTATAATTTTCATGCTTTTGATAAGTATCTTGTCCTTTTGGTGTAAATTGCAGCTGAAGGCTTATCGCAAAATCACTGTTTCAAGTTTTTTCATATACTAAAATTGAAGGAAGCTAGAAAATGTAAAAATTCTTTTTACCCGAATATTCTTCAGAGCCCAACCTAACTACGACCTGAAAACAATAATATAACTTATAGTTGGACAAATTTTTTTAAATATCTCTTTTCTGACATCATTTGGAACTTGCAAATTATTATAAGTAGTAACTAATTACTTAATTTTTAATGAACTTATAATTAATTGAACCAACAATCCAAATTTTTTGATACCACAACAATAAATGGCAAACGAAAAAGAATATAAAAAACTACAACATTTTAAAAAGTACAGAGTTTGGCTCATGAAATTGAATAGAACAACGGAACTATGACAAATGGCTTCAGAATCAAAATCTAACCGAGTCAAATAAAGAGGATGCGCTAAGTTTTATTCTTTTTTTCATGTTGGTTGACGGATAGACTATCTAGCATTACAAAGAAGGAGATAGAAAGAGCTCTGTCATATAAGGTGCAGTCGTTTATTATAACTGGTAAATATTAGTAATAAGGTTCCTTCATTTTGGAGATAACGTGAACAAGACGAATAGCCCTACAACTCAAGCCTTGTAAGCCCGTGGCTACCAACCGATACAGATTGTCTTTTCGACAGTATTTTGTGTCTCATTTTAATAAATAAGTGACAAAGAAGAGTGATTATTCAAATTATATTGTCTCTTAATTTAAATTTTAATTTAATTCCTGTTATTTGACATAATAAATTCGTATCGTATCGCACCGTATCGTATCGAATAGCACTAATAACGCTTAAGCAGAAATTGTTGTATTTTTCTTATTCATCTTCGTATTGAAGCGATACTCGATTGCAGGTTCTTAGCGGCTATTGAATAGGAAGAAGATAAAGCCGAGGTATTTTTTAATCATCTTAAATCTACTAGTAAGAAGGTTAATAAGGATATATACACAGAGGCATTAATGGAGGGGGGGGATTTTGAAAAATACCTATTGACTGCATTCTGCTTGAAAAATATCTTTTTGGTATTTTCATCGAAAAAATTCAAAAATTGCCCATTATCCCCCTAAGTTATAAGAAATATCTCTGACCCTCCCCTCTAACTTTTCATGAATTGATACCACTGCTTATACGTAAATCAAAACAAGACGAAATCTGATCTGGAAGCTTCAAGCTATAGAATCCTTAAGACAATTATTAAACCAAGTAAGACAAGGCTTTAAAGATTTTAAACAGTGAGTCTTTAAAAAGCTGAATGATCATTGAGAACAACACTATTAATAAAAAAAGATGCAGGAAATGTAGTGTAAGATAAGCGCCGATAATTTCAAGCACCCAGCGTAGGAAAGGAGTTTAGAGAAATATAGGAACGTCATGGGAGTCAGTAAATAGTGAAGCTTTTATCATATTAGGGCGAAGGACGAGCGGGTGCAGTTGTGTTGCCCTTTGCAGCTTGGTGTTGCCCTTTGGAGCTGTAAGTAGTTGTATTTATAAAGGTCTACAAAAGAAGTAGGCCTATGTCCAATCTCCCCTTTGAAAAATATAGAACTGTATTGACACTCCTGGTCATTGGTGAACAGTTCTGGATAATCAGTTTATATACTGAAATCAGCCGAAGTTTTGTAACATAGGTCCATAGCCTCTGACGTAAGTCTTTATGATCATTGGTGAAATTATGATAACAGCTAATGAGGCCTATTTGTCTGTGTTGCACAAAGAAATTACACAACACAATTAAAAACATGCATTCGTTTGGGTTCCTATTTATATTTTTTACTAAGGAAGCTTCAACTAATTTGTTATTTCCGAGAACTCTGATGAGGAGGCCATATAAAGCAAAAGGGTTACAAGTATATTAAAAGGTAATGAGTGTTTGCTAATGAAGAATTTTCTGTCATTGGGGCTCAAATTCACAAGGACTTAGTGATATCTTCATTGTTCTTATGAATTTCAAAGTATAATGGTCAATATCAGTGATGAACACAGAGAGGAGGGGGCCTCAAGGCCCAGACTCCCCCAGAATCCTATTTTTCTGAATTTTCGGGTACTTTTTATTCAAACTATCCAATAGATTTTTTTATTCCCTTCCCCGAAAAGAAAAATTTTGCATATGTGTCTCATCTTTTTTTTATACTGGGTTCAGTCTTTAGGTTTACTTTAACCTATAGCACGCATATTAATGACACAATTCAGTAGCTTTACAAACATTGTCAATCAATACAGAAAGATCTTTAACTATTAAAAGTTCATAACTGCAAAAATATTAAATAACGTAAATGATTATGGATGGCCGAGCTAAGATAGTCCTTAACCTTTGCATAGTTAATAGTTATAATTTAAAAAAGGAAGCATATAAAAAAGCATTAAGCCCTTAAAATACTTTTCTGTAAGAAGCAAATGAACGGAAAGCATAGAGACATCACTTACAGCGTGCAAATTGGCCGTTCCCCATTGATCAAAAGGTCTCTTCCTAATTGGAGCATGATGGTCAGCATACCTGTCCCATGACCCATGTAAATCATAGGTCACGTACTAGCTACCACAGACCCAGAAGGGCTGAATTCACATTTTAGAGACAAAAAGTGCACGCAAAAAAGCAAATATAATAGCAATTAAAAATCTCCCCCTCCCCAAACTCAAAAATTTCTGGGGGGGGGGGGCAGATTTTCATTGCATTTTGAATATTTTCCTTCGGAAAACACACCGAAAAGCCTTATTAAGAGCTAAATTTGTGAGTTTTTCACTGACAATTCCTTTTTTTTTGCCAAGCCTTGACCTCCCTAATTAAAGGATATGAATTAGAACCATGGGAATGCATTTTCATCATATTTTGCTTATTTTCGTTGGAAAAAACACTGAAAAGCCATATTAAGAGCTATATTTTTGAGTTTTTCACTGAAAATTCCCTTTTTTGCCAAACCCTGACCTCCCTAATTGAAGGATACGAATTAGAACCATGGGAATGCATTTTCATCGTATTTTGAGTATTTTCGTTGGAAAAAACACTGAAAAGCCATATTAAGAGCTATATTTGTGAGTTTTTCCCTGAAAATTCCTTTTTCGTGCCAAGCCTTGACCTCCCTAATTGAAGGATATGAATTAGAACCATGGGAACGTAATTTCGTCGTATTTTGCTTATTTTCGTTAGAAAAACACTGAAAAACCATATTAAGAGCTATATTTTTGAGTTTTTCACTGAAAATTCCTTTTTTTTGCCAAGCCTTGACCTCCCTAATTAAAGGATACGAATTAGAATCATGGGAACGTAATTTCATTGTATTTTGCATTTTTTCTAACCTTTGTGTGTTTTCGCAATAGAATGGCTCAATTGTGAGTTTTTCACTGACAATTCCTTTTTAGCCACGCCATTATAATCAATGGATCATAGTTCTTTGTATTTTACATCTTTTTGATTGGAAAAAACACTGAAAAGCCATATTATTTGAACTTACATCAAACGTTGGATGACTTACATTTGAAGAACTATCCATTATTTGTATATATTGTTCTATATTTCAGACTATACTGATTTCAAAAACTTCAAAACCCCGAAATATACTCGCTTAACGGTTACCTATTTGCGAAAATCGTACTAGGTCACGCTCTTAGAACAATAATTACCGCACTATCTATCACTCACGGGGAACAGATTCAAAACAATACTTCATACATCATATAGTCAGCTCATTTAATTGGAAATTAAAGTGGATAATGCCCAATTCACAGGAGGGGCGTAAAAACTAAGGTTTTTAACCATGATATGCAAGACTAGAAAGAAAAGTCTTTAGGAGTAGGGCTGCCCATCACCTCAACCCTCGCTCTTGAAATCCCCCCCCTAAAGTTGAGGTCTAGTCTAAACTAGCATAACCACAAAATTACACAATATTGCATAGAAATACCAAAACCATAGGTTAGGCTATGTCAGGTTAGGTTAGAAGTTAGGTTTCTCCACGTTTAAGTTAGGTTAGATTAGGTTAGCTTATCATGAGCGCTCATGATAAGCTAACCTAATCTAACCTAACTTAAACGTGGAGAAACCTAACTTCTAACCTAACCTGACATAGCCTAACCTATGGTTTTGGTATTTCTATGCAATATTGTGTAATTTTGTGGTTATGCTAGTTTAGACTAGACTTCAACTTTAGGGGGGGGGATTTCAAGAGCGAGGGTTGAGGTGATGGGCAGCCCTACTCCTAAAGACTTTTCTTTCTAGTCTTGCATATCATGGTTAAAAACCTTAGTTTTCACGCCCCTCCTGTGAATTGGGCATTATCCACTTTAATTTCCAATTAAATGAGCTGACTATATGATGTATGAAGTATTGTTTTGAATCTGTTCCCCGTGAGTGATAGATAGTGCGGTAATTATTGTTCTAATAGCGTGACCTAGTACGATTTTCGCAAATAGGTAACCGTTAAGCGAGTATATTTCGGGGTTTTGAAGTTTTTGAAATCTGTATAGTCTGAAATATAGAACAATATATACAAATAATGGATAGTTCTTCAAATGTAAGCCATCCAACGTTTGATGTAAGTTCAAATAATATGGGTTTTCAGTGTTTTTTCCAATCAAAAATATGTAAAATACAAAGAACTATGATCCATTGATTATAATGGTGTGGCTAAAAAGGAATTGTCAGTGAAAAACTCACAATTGAGCCATTCTATTGCGAAAACACACAAAAGTTAGAAAAAATGCAAAATACAATGAAATTACGTTCCCATGGTTCTAATTCGTATCCTTTAATTAGGGAGGTCAAGGCTTGGCAAAAAAAAAGGAATTTTCAGTGAAAAACTCAAAAATATAGCTCTTAATATGGTTTTTCAGTGTTTTTTCTAACGAAAATAAGCAAAATACGATGAAATTACGTTCCCATGGTTCTAATTCATATCCTTCAATTAGGGAGGTCAAGGCTTGGCACGAAAAAGGAATTTTCAGTGAAAAACTCACAAATATAGCTCTTAATATGGCTTTTCAGTGTTTTTTCCAACGAAAATATGGAAAATACGATGTAAATGCATTCCCATGGTTCTAATTCGTATCCTTCAATTAGGGAGGTCAGGGTTTGGCAAAAAAGGGAATTTTCAGTGAAAAACTCAAAAATATAGCTCTTAATATGGCTTTTCAGTGTTTTTTCCAACGAAAATAAGCAAAATATGATGAAAATGCATTCCCATGGTTCTAATTCATATCCTTTAATTAGGGAGGTCAAGGCTTGGCAAAAAAAAGGAATTGTCAGTGAAAAACTCACAAATTTAGCTCTTAATAAGGCTTTTCGGTGTGTTTTCCGAAGGAAAATATTCAAAATGCAATGAAAATATGCCCTCCCCCAGAAATTTTTGAGTTTGGGGAGGGGGAGATTTTTAATTGCTATTATATTTGCTTTTTTGCGTGCACTTTTTGTCTCTAAAATGTGAATTCAGCCCTTCTGGGTCTGTGGTAGCTAGTAAGTGACCTATGATTTACATGGGCCATGGGACAGGTATGCTGACCATCATGCTCCAATTAGGAAGAGACCTTTTTATCAATGGGGAACGGCCAATTTGCACGCTGTAAGTGATGTCTCTATGCTTTCCGTTCATTTGCTTCTTACAGAAAAGTATTTTAAGGGCTTAATGCTTTTTTATATGCTTCCTTTTTTAAATTATAACTATTAACTATGCAAAGGTTAAGGACTATCTTAGCTCGGCCATCCATAATCATTTACGTTATTTAACATTTTTGCAGTTATGAACTTTTAATAGTTAACGATCTTTCTGTATTGATTGACAATGTTTGTAAAGCTACTGAATTGTGTCATTAATATGCGTGCTATAGGTTAAAGTAAACCTAAAGACTGAACCCAGTACAAAAAAAAGATGAGACACATATGCAAAATTTTTCTTTTCGGGGAAGGGAATAAAAAATCTATTGGATAGTTTGAATAAAAAGTATCCGAAAATTCAGAAAAATAGGATTCTGGGGGAGTCTGGGCCTTGAGGCCCCCTCCTCTCTGTGTTCATCACTGATATTGACCATTATACTTTGAAATTCATAAGAACAATGAAGATATTACTAAGTCCTTGTGAATTTGAGCCCCAATGACAGCAAATTCTTCATTAGCAAACACTCATTACCTTTTAATATACTTGTAACCCTTTTGCTTTATATGGCCTCCTCATCAGAGTTCTCGGAAATAACAAATTAATTGAAGCTTCCTTAGTAAAAAATATAAATAGGAACCCAAACGAATGCATGTTTTTAATTGTGTTGTGTAATTTCTTTGTGCAACACAGACAAATAGGCCTCATTAGCTGTTATCATAATTTCACCAATGATCATAAAGACTTACGTCAGAGGCTATGGACCTATGTTACAAAACTTCGGCTGATTTCAGTATATAAACTGATTATCCAGAACTGTTCACCAATGACCAGGAGTGTCAATACAGTTCTATATTTTTCAAAGGGGAGATTGGACATAGGCCTACTTCTTTTGTAGACCTTTATAAATACAACTACTTACAGCTCCAAAGGGCAACACCAAGCTGCAAAGGGCAACACAACTGCACACGCTCGTCCTTCGCCCTAATATGATAAAAGCTTCACTATTTACTGACTCCCATGACGTTCCTATATTTCTCTAAACTCCTTTCCTACGCTGGGTGTTTGAAATTATCGGCGCTTATCTTACACTACATTTCCTGCATCTTTTTTTTTATTAATAGTGTTGTTCTCAATGATCATTCAGCTTTTTAAAGACTCACTGTTTAAAATCTTTAAAGCCTTGTCTTACTTGGTTTAATAATTGTCTTAAGGATTCTATAGCTTGAAGCTTCCAGATCAGATTTCGTCTTGTTTTGATTTACGTATAAGCAGTGGTATCAATTCATGAAAAGTTAGAGGGGAGGGTCAGATATATTTCTTATAACTTAGGGGGATAATGGGCAATTTTTGAATTTTTTCGATGAAAATACCAAAAAGATATTTTTCAAGCAGAATGCAGTCAATAGGTATTTTTCAAAATCCCCCCCTCCATTAATGCCTCTGTGTATATATCCTTATTAACCTTCTTACTAGTAGATTTAAGATGATTAAAAAATACCTCGGCTTTATCTTCTTCCTATTCAATAGCCGCTAAGAACCTGCAATCGAGTATCGCTTCAATACGAAGATGAATAAGAAAAATACAACAATTTCTGCTTAAGCGTTATTAGTGCTATTCGATACGATACGGTGCGATACGATACGAATTTATTATGTCAAATAACAGGAATTAAATTAAAATTTAAATTAAGAGACAATATAATTTAAATAATCACTCTTCTTTGTCACTTATTTATTAAAATGAGACACAAAATACTGTCGAAAAGACAATCTGTATCGGTTGGTAGCCACGGGCTTACAAGGCTTGAGTTATAGGGCTATTCGTCTTGTTCACGTTATCTCCAAAATGAAGGAACCTTATTACTAATATTTACCAGTTATAATAAACGACTGCACCTTATATGACAGAGCTCTTTCTATCTCCTTCTTTGTAATGCTAGATAGTCTATCCGTCAACCAACATGAAAAAAAGAATAAACCTTAGCGCATCCTCTTTATTTGACTCGGTTAGATTTTGATTCTGAAGCTATTTGTCATAGTTCTGTTGTTCTATTCAATTTCATGAGCCAAACTCTGTACTTTTTAAAATGTTGTAGTTTTTATATTCTTTTTCGTTTGCCCTTTATTGTTGTGGTATCAAAAAATTTGGATTGTTGGTTCAATTAATTATAAGTTCATTAAAAATTAAGTAATTAGTTACTACTTATAATAATTTGCAAGTTCCAAATGATGTCAGAAAAGAGATATTTAAAAAAATTTGTCCAACTATAAGCTATATTATTGTTTTCAGGTCGTAGTTAGGTTGGGCTCTGAAGAATATTCGGGTAAAAAGAATTTTTACATTTTCTAGCTTCCTTCAATTTTAGTATAGGAAAAAACTTGAAACAGTGATTTTGCGATAAGCCTTCAGCTGCAATTTACACGAAAAGGACAAGATACTTATCAAAAGCATGAAAATCATAAATGTAAAATGTATATTTCAAAGAAATAATAGCCTTCTTAATAATTTAAAATCGATAAACCGTGGAAAGTGGTTTTCTTTAGTATTGTTTGTGAATGATTAAAAGATGATGAGTGACAGAAAACATTTTTGAAACTAAACAAAACTTTAAATTTGGTAAATTGTCAAATGATGTCAAAATGTAATTTTTCCTGAAATTGAAACCTCTTAGTTTAACTCAAGTATTGAACCTTTGGTAGATATATTGGTTCGAAAATAAACTATTCCCGTAGAATCTGAACTAATATAGGTTTTCCGCAGGAAACTCTAGTTTTTGATCATAGCGCTATCAATCTTTTAGAATGTATGGCTTGGTTGTTTGATTTAGTGTAGCAGCTATTTACTTTTAATTGAAAAATAACCTCTTGTGGAAAAAAGTTTTTGTCACTCTATTAAATATATCATTGTGCATAAGTTTACGTTTGACAAATTATTCGACATTATTTCTGTTCATCTTTGATTTAGTGTAGCAGCTCTTTACTTTTAATTGAAAAATAACCTCTTGTGGAAAAAAGTTTTTTTCACTCTATTAAATATATCATTGTGCATAAGTTTACGTTTGAACAATTATTCGTTATTATTCCTGTTCATCCTTGATTTAGTGTAGCAGCTATTTACTTTTACTTGAAATATATCCTCTTGTGGGTTGTGGGAAAAAGTTTCTGTCACTCTAATAAGTCTATCGCTAGACATAACTTTACAGAAAATTTAGTTTCTTCTAGTTTCAAGGTCTAAGTATAGATTTTAAGTAGGTTTTAACTGCACTGCTTGTTTGGTGGGGGGGGGGGTGAATAACCAAAAATACCGGATGGACCTTTATTTGACTCGGTTAGATTTTGATTCTGAAGCTATTTGTCATAGTTCCGTTGTTCTATTCAATTTCATGAGCCAAACTCTGTACTTTTTAAAATGTTGTAGTTTTTATATTCTTTTTCGTTTGCCATTTATTGTTGTGGTATCAAAAAATTTGGATTGTTGGTTCAATTAATTATAAGTTCATTAAAAATTAGGTAATTAGTTACTACTTATAATAATTTGCAAGTTCCAAATGATGTCAGAAAAGAGATATTTAAAAAAATTTGTCCAACTATAAGTTATATTATTGTTTTCAGGTCGTTGTTAGGTTGGGCTCTGAAGAATATTCGGGTAAAAAGATTTTTTACATTTTCTAGCTTCCTTCAATTTTAGTATATGAAAAAACTTGAAACAGTGATTTTGCGATAAGCCTTCAGCTGCAATTTACACCAAAAGGACAAGATACTTATCAAAAGCATGAAAATTAAAAATGTAAAATGTATACTTCAAAGAAATAATAGCCTTCTTAATAATTTAAAATCGATAAACTATGGAAAGTGGTTTTCTTTAGTATTGTTTGTGAATGATTAAAAGATGATGAGTGACAGAAAACATTTTGAAACTAAACAAAACTTTAAATTTGGTAAATTGTCAAATGTTGTCAAAATGTAATTTTTCCTGAAATTGAAACCTCTTAGTTTAACTCAGGTATTGAACCTTTGGTAGATATATTGGTTCGAAAATAAACTATTCCCGTAAAATCTGAACTAATATAGGTTTTCCGCAGGAAACTCTAGTTTTTGATCATAGCGCTATCAATCTTTTAGGATGTATGGCTTGGTTGGGATCTCTCACTTGATGAGGAGGTCCTTCTTTGTACTAGTACAGCCTTCGAAGGTACTGATGATGTGCTAGAAGTACATTATACTGAAGATGGTCTTTCTTATACGTCAGAAGATCTGGTACGGCGGGGGCCTTCAGGTCGTCTTTGCATAGAGGATGACGAGCGGTTGGCTCCTAGTTTGCCTACAATAGGAGTACGCGGCGATTTATTTGAATACAGGCCCACTCCATTGATTGATATATCAATAAATGATGAACCTGAGGTTGAAATTGAATGTATACCACCCCCTCTGGTAGACGTAGTGGTAGTGGAGGATGAAGACATAGATATTCTGATAATTGAACCAGATGTAGTTTATTTAAAAACTGTTATAAATATCGATATTTCAAGAGAATAAAGATTAGAAAGAATGAATTATTTTTGTTATCTTTGACAGAAGACTTGGTTATGGACTGATAATACTCTATGGGGTGATTTAATCAAACTGAACTATTCATGTACAGAAGTCTCTGCTGGTATCCTCACTCTATATATATCGAGTATATGAAAATTAAAATAATACAAACAAATTTATTGTGTGATTACAATATAAAACTCATTATACATATTAATAATTAGATTTAACGGTAAATCATATATGAGAACTCTTCCACCATGGTTTCCGTTGTTTAAAATCCTTTTCGTAGAATGACCTCTTATGTTGTCTCTTAAAGGGCCACTTTTTCTCTTCTCTTATAGCATAATCATCATAATAATCCGAGTTATATCTTGCACTATACACATTTTTCTTTGGGTTTTCACTGCTGTCTTTTACACTATAGAGAAAGCCCTCTTTTACCAGTCTCTTCTTTTGATCTTCCTTTTCTATCATATCAATCCTTCTTTTATCTGAGCTTACTTGCAATCGGTATAGATTTCTCTCCATGTCACATATAATTTTTCTTCTCGTTTCCTCCAGATTCTTCTCATCTGTCTCTGCCTCTATGCTGTCTAAACATTCAGTAGGTTCATGTGAATACTCAAAATCATGAAAATGTCCCTTACAAATAGAACAGTTGCAATAAAAGGATATTTCTAACTCAACTTGTTCACTCATTTCATCTCAAGGTCAAATTGTTATGCAAACAAAGTCCTCTGATTGGCTGAAAAGGAAACATGTGATCTAGCTGTTTCCCGGGAACTCATAACATTTGGCTTGAACAACAACAACGAATACTGTTTCCCGGAAACTCATAACATTTGGCTTGAACAACAAATATTGGAAACACGCGATCTCCCGGGAACTCATAACATTTGCCTCGAATAACAACAGGAAGGAAGTGTCATTAACTGTTTCCCGGAAACTCATAACATCTGCATCGAACAACAACAAGAAGGAAGTGACAAAGTTCCTGTTTTTTCATTCTCACTGACAAAGTCCATAAAAACAGACATAAATGTGACAAAGTTCCTGTTTTTTCATTCTCACTGACAAAGTCCATAAAACATCCAGTTTTTTCAAATTCTCACTGACAAAGTCCATGAAAACAGACATAAATGTGACAAAGTTCCTGTTTTTTCAAACTCTCACTGACAAAATCCATAAAACATCAAATAAATCGACCAACACACATAACCATCCATGAATTATGTAAAAAAAAGTTATAGGTGGCAGCAGGGTGTTCTCGTGGGGCTGGTACCCCCCTTCTACTCCTTTGATAATCTGGATGCACTTAATGTCTTTTGATTTAGTTCAATCCCTCCTCAACATTCTGTGAGGCTAGGGAGCGTATGGTTAAGGAAATTTCCCTGAAACATTTGAAATTTAGATGCCAGCTGGGGGGGGGGGGCTGGTCCTGCTGCAAACGCAAGTGCGAGTCCACTTAAACATTCCCTGGCAGTCTCACCTTAGTGATCCTAGCCGTTTCTGAGATATTGTTGATGCTCCGTTTTGAAGACCTAGATAAACATGGTTTGTTTTATTTAGATCAACGTACACTGAAAGTTTATATTAATATTTAAAAAAGGTGATAAATTCCGAATAAACAACGAAATTCTGAATTTGATAGATATCCAGTCTATGGTATCAGCATTCCCAGATTAATACCTCTAGCCAAATTGACGCCACAAAGAAGAAGAAGAATAAAAGAAGAACGAAGAAAAGTAAAACTTTCCTCACAACTTAAACTATCATCAGTTTGTTTATAATCTGTTTCAGGCTCTGTTTAATTCTTAAAGAAGCAAGAATTTCAAAATATAAACATTTTTCCGCCCTTTGGTCTATTCATACTTGAAAGTTTCTAATATTTTAATGTTCCCAAATTGGGAAGTTTTTGGTTGGTATCACATTTTCCATCAGTATTGCCACGTTGAATCGTGAAGATGCATAAGCAAAGCCAATCTGTTAAATTTTACCCGTTCATTAATGTCTGGTCCCAAATGTGTTTTTGGCTTATTTTTTGCCTATTTTTAATTTACGTTAAATTATTTTTATTTGGTGCCCGCTACTACGAAAAACTGCGAAACTAAATAAAAACGCCTTTTTCATTGATTAATTAAAAAATAAATTCTGAATAGAAGTTATATATATATATATATATATATATATATATATATATATATATATATATATATATATATATATATATATATATATATATATATAATATATATATATATATATATATATATATATATATATATATATATATATATATATATATATATATATATATATATATATATATATATATATATATATATATATATATATATATATACATATATATATATATATATATATATATATATATATATATATATATATATATATATATATATAATATATATATATATATATATATATATATATATATATATATATATATGTATATATATATATATATATATATATATATATATATATATATATATATATATATATATATATATATATATATATATATATATATATATATATATATATATATGTATATATATATATATATATATATATATATATAATATATATATATATATATATATATATATATATATATATATATATATATATATATATATATATATATATATATATATATATATATATATATATATATATATATATATATATATATATATTCATAATATGATTTTTTTCAGTGAAGTACAAATGACGCAATAGGCATTGCCCCTGAAACTGAATTTCTTATTTTTATTGGGGTACTTGTTTGTTATAGCGCCGACCTCTCTAGAAGTGAAGCTAGGTTAATCCTAATGAAATATACCCAAATATGGTAAAAATGTAATAGTTTAGGAACAAATTTAGGCTAAGGGGAGTGGGGGTTATATATAGCAGATCTGCATGTAAATGTGTGAGGTACAGTTATTCTGCATATTATGAAGTATCAATTGTTTTATAACTTCAAATTGTCCAAATACTTTACCCCCACCCACTAATGTGCAAATATATAGCCAAATTTATTTATTTTCCATCTTTTCTGACGCTTGTTTTTGTCTGGTATCACGCTAAGCTTAAAGAAACTAACGAAAGAAACCGGTTCTACAATACGTCAATGTATGAATAACTTCAGTGGTCGGCGCTATAACAGACAAATGTCTTTATTAGTTTTAAATGATGTATAAAGTAATACAAATTTCTATCCAGCCAATTCTCACAATCATACTTAATTACGCTGTCCTTGGTATTTAAATCTAGATTTAACCAAAACTCAGCAATATATATCTGATTTAGATAGTCCTCTTTGAGTTTCTCTATTAATTCTTTCATCTTTTGACATTAGAAACATCTGCGGTAATTAGATTTCAACTCTAGTTTTATTTAACTTCTAATTATGGGGTATTATTTATTTTTTTTGAAACGTCGACTTTCCAGATAAACACACAGTAAAAGCGAAAACAAATTTATTCTTTCTGCTAGTAGTAATCAACATTATACTTCTGAGCCTTGTATATACCTTTTCAAAGAGATTCAGAGCTCCCCCACATTCCGGGCCAACCAGACATGTTTCTAGGCCAACCAGACAGGTTTCCGGTGGGTATAGAATTTGAGAGTTGATAAAGTGAAATTATGCCACTATTCTAGTTTTTTCTAAACAGGTATTGCCTATAACTTCTAGTTCAAATATTTTTTGATAACTTGATAGGTGATTTGAATAAAAGGAATTCAAACATTTTGTCTATGAAATAGAAGCTAACTCAATTTGCGAAAAAGGTATTCCATTTGCACAACTCTGATCTGATTGAATTGTCGCCGACAATGAGATGTAATCACTGCTAAGCCTTTTGTTATTGTGAAAGGGTTACCAAATTGGTGATTAAGACGGGCTTTGTCTAATTCTAGCCGGAAACTCAGAATTGATAGGAGGCAAGATAAAAAAAGGGGTAATTAGTGATTGGATAACTTTTTAACGTGAAATCTCTGAATAAAATATTTTTGGAGAAATTATTTAAAAGGTATAGTTTATTTATTCTAAAGATAATGACGTATACCTTTCCAGAGCATGTACTTGACGATGGAGAAATAGGGTTAAAGTGATTAGCAGTTACGAGCGAGGATTCCCCTCTGGTCACTGAATTGCCTTATGTTCCTAGGTACCTTTCCAGAGCATGTACTTGACAATAGAGAAAAAGGGTTAAAGTGATTAGCAGTTAAGGTAACCTCAATGACGTTTGAACAGTGTTGTCAGTTTAAAATAGAGTCTAATGTTATAGTATACTAGAAAGTAGATACTAAGAGAGATGTAGATGGCAAGAAAAGAATTTTAATAATGGATAGCTCTACCTCTCCGACGTGTTCTGTATAAAACGCAAGTGGTGCTTGAACAGTGTTGTCAATTTAAAATAGTTTAACGTTATGCTATACAAAGAAGTTGATACTAAGAGGGATGTAGATGGCAAGAAAACTGTGTTTATCTCTTTGGGATGTTTATGTCTCCTTGGGCTGTTTGTGTTTCTTTGGGCTGTGTGTGTCTCTTTGGGCTGTGTGTCTCTTTGGGGTGTTTGAGTCTTTTGATCTGTTTATGTCTCTTTGGGCTGTTTGAGTCTTTTTGGTCTGTGTTTGTCTCTTTGGGGTGTTTGTCTCTCTTTGGGCTGTTTGTGTTTCTTTGGACTATTTGTGTCTCTTTGGGCTGTTTGTGTCATTTTGATCTGTGTGTCTTTCTTTTGGATGTTTGTGTCTCTTAGGGGCCGTGTGTGTCTCTTTGGGGCGTTTGAATCTTTTGGTCTGTATGTGTCTGTATGGGCGTTTTTTGTCTCTTTGGACTGTGTGTGTGTCTCTTTGGGCTTTGTGTGTCTCTTCGGGCTGTGTGTATGTCTCCTTAGTCTGTGTGTGTGTCTCTTTGGGCTGTGTGTGTCTCTTTAGGCTGTGTGTCTCTTTGGGCAGTTTGAATCTTTTTGGTCTGTGTGTGTCTCTTTTGGCTTTTTGTGTCGTTTTGGGCTTTGCGTCTCTCTGTTGGATGTGTGCGTCTCTTTGGGCCGTGTGCATCTCTTTGAGCTGTATGTGTCTCTTGGGCTGTTTGAGTCATTTTGGTCTGTGTGAGTTTCTTTTGGCTGTTTGTTTCTCTTAGAGGCTATGTGTGTCTCTTTGGGCAATGTGTGTCTCTTTGGGGTGTTTGAATCTTTTTGGTATGTATGTGTCTGTATGGGCGTTTTTTGTCTCTTTGGGCTGTGTGTGTGTCTCTTTGGGCTTTGTGTGTCTCTTCGGACTGTGTGTATGTCTCTTTAGCCTGTGTGTGTCTCTTTGGGCTGTGTGTGTCTCTTTAGGCCGTGTGTCTCTTTGGGCAGTTTGAATCTTTATGGTCTGTGTGTGTCTCTTTTGGCTGTTTGTGTCGTTTTGGGCTTTGCGTCTCTCTGTTGGATGTGTGCATCTCTTTGGGCCGTGTAAGTCTCTTTGAGCTGTATGTGTCTCTTTGGGCTGTTGGTGTCTCTTTGTGATGTGTGTCTCTTTAGGCTGTGTGTGTCTCGTTGGACTGTGTGTCTTTTTGGGTTGTCTGAGTCTTTTTGGTCTGTATGTGTCTCTTTGGGCTGTTTGAGTCTTTTAGGTCTGTGTTTGTCTCTTTGGGTGGTGTTTCTCTTTGGGCTGTCTGTGTCTCTTTGAGCTTTTTGTGTCTCTTGAGGCTGTGTGTGTCTCTTTGGGCTGTGTGTCTCTTTGGGCTGTTTGAGTCTTTTTGGTCTGTTTGTGTGTCTCTTTGGGCTGTTTGAGTCTTTTTGGTCTGTGTTTGTCTCTTTGGGCTGTTTGTGTCTCTTTGGGCTGTGTGTGTTTCTTTGGGCTTTGTGCGTCTCTTTGGGCTGTGTGTCTCGTTGGACTTTTTTAGTCTTTTTGATCTGTTTGTGTCTCTTTGGGCTGTTTGAGTCTTTTTGGGCTGTGTTTGTCCCTTTGGGCTGTTTGAGTCATTTTGGTCTGTGTGTCTTTCTTTTGGCTGTCTGTGTCTCTTAGGGGCCGTGTGTGTCTCTTTGGGCTATGTGTGTCTCTTTGGGGCGTTTGAATCTTTTGGTCTGTATGTGTCTGTATGGGCATTTTTTGTCTCTTCGGGCTGTGTGTGTCTCTTTAGCCTGTGTGTGTGTCTCTTTGGGCTGTGTGTATCTCTTTAGGCTGTGTGTCTCTTTGGGCAGTTTGAATCTTTTTGGTCTGTGTGTGTCTCTTTTGGCTTTTTGTGTCGTTTTGGGCTTTGTGTGTCTCTGTTGGATGTGTGCGTCTCTTTGGGCCGTGTGCAATTCTTTGAGCTGTATGTGCCTCTTGGGCTGTTTGAGTCATTTTGGTCTGTGTGTGTTTCTTTTGGCTGTTTGTGTCTCTTAGAGGCCATGAGTGTCTCTTTGGGCAATGTGTGTCTCTTTGGGGTGTTTGAATCTTTTTGGTATGTATGTGTCTGTATGGGCGTTTTTTGTCTCTTTGGGCTGTGTGTGTGTCTCTTTGGGCTTTTTGTGTCTCTTCGGACTGTGTGTATGTCTCTTTAGCCTGTGTGTGTCTCTTTGGGCTGTGTGTGTCTCTTTAGGCTGTGTGTCTCTTTGGGCAGTTTGAATCTTTATGGTCTGTGTGTGTGTCTCTTTTGGCTGTTTGTGTCGTTTTGGGCTTTGTGTCTCTCTGTTGGATGTGTGCGTCTCTTTGGGCCGTGTACGTCTCTTTGAGCTGTATGTGTCTCTTTTGGCTGTGGGTGTCTCTTTGTGATGTGTGTCTCTTTAGGCTGTGTGTGCGTCTCGTTGGACTGTGTGTCTTTTTGGGGTGTCTGAGTCTTTTTGGTCTGTATGTGTCTCTTTGGGCTGTTTGAGTCTTTTAGGTCTGTGTTTGTCTCTTTGGGTTGTGTTTCTCTTTGGGCTGTCTGTGTCTCTTTGAGCTGTTTGTCTCTCTTGAGGCTGTGTGTGTCTCTTTGGGCTGTGTGTCTCTTTGGGCCTGTATGTGTCTGTATGGGCGTTTTTTGTCTCTTTGGGCTGTGTGTGTCTTTTTGGGCTTTGTGTGTCTCTTCGGGCTATGTGTGTGTCTTTAGCCTGTGTGTGTGTCTCTTTGGGCTGTGTGTGTCTCTTTAGGCTGTGTGTCTCTTTTTTGGCAGCTTGAATCTTTTTGGTCTGTGTGTGTCTCTTTTGGCTGTTTGTGTCGTTTTGGGCTTTGTGTGTCTCTGTTGGATGTGTGCGTCTCTTTTGGCCGTGTGCGTCTCTTTGAGTTGTATGTGTCTCTTGGGCTGTTTGAGTCATTTTGGTCTGTGTGTGTTTCTTTTGGCTGTTTGTGTCTCTTAGGGGCCATGTGTGTCTCTTTGGGCTATGTGTGTCTCTTTGGGGTGTTTGAATCTTTTTGGTCTGTATGTGTCTATTTGGGATTTGTTTGTCTCTTTGGGCTGTGTGTGTGTCTCTTTGGGCTTTGTGTGTCTCTTCGGGCTGTGTGTATGTCTCTTTAGCCTTTGTGTGTATCTTTAGGCTGTGTGTTTTTTTGGTCAGTTTGAATCTTTTTGGTCTGTGTGTGTCTCTTTTGACTGTTTTTGTGTCGTTTTGGGCTTTGTGTGTCTTTGTTGGATGTGTGCGTCTCTTTGGGCCATGTGCGTCTCTTTGAGCTGTATGTGTCTCTTTGGGCTGTGGGTGTCGCTTTGTGATGTGTGTCTCTTTAGGCCGTGTTTGTCTCGTTGGACTGTGTCTCTTTTTGGGATGTTTGAGTCTTTTTGGTCTGTATGTGTCTCTTTGGGATATGTGTGTCTCTTTGGGCTGTTTTGAGTCTTTTTGGGCTGTTTTGAGTCTTTTTTGACTGTGTATGTCTCTTTCGGCTGTTTGTGTTTCTTTGGACTGTGGGTGTCTCTTTGGGCTGCAGGTTGATTGGCAGAAGTATGTATTAGCGAAGTTATAGTGGAGGGCGAGTTGCTAGAGAAAAATCTAAGTTAATAAGGGTTTTTGACCGTAAACTTTTGTAAGAAAATTATGGAAAATACAATTCGTCGGTTCATAGGTGAAACTTAAGTCCAGGTATGGATCGAAAAATTAACTATTTCTGTAGAATCTGAGCTAATAAGGGTTTTTGACCATAAACTCTAGTTTCCTATAAGAAAATTATGGAAAATACAATTCTATCGTTCAAATGTGAAACTTAGTTCCATTCTCTGGTTCAAATGTAGAAAAACCCGTGTGGGTGAGTTGAAATAAAAAAATTTTAACAAGAAATGACTGAAAAGTGTTTTGGGGGAGATGGCTTGATTGGCAGAAGGATGTATTAGCGAAGTTATAGTGGAGGGCGACAAAGTCTTCAAAGTCAAGGCTATAAGAAAAAAAAAGTTCTGGATATTTTTGTAAGTTCGTAGTTTACGCACTAATATCATATCAGTAACGATTCTATTTGAACTTTCTCCAGGTTGATCAATCAAATGTGAAACTTAGGTCCATTCTCTGGTTCAAATGTAGAAAAACCCGTGTGGGTGAGTTGAAATAAAAATTTTTTTTAACAAGAAATGACTGAAAAGTGTTTTGGAGGAGATGGCTTGATTGACAGAAGGATGTATTAGCGAAGTTATAGTGGAGGGCGACAATGTCTTCAAAGTCAAGGCTATAAGAAAAAAAAAGTTCCGGATATTTTTGTCGGTTTGTAGTTTACGCACTAATATCAATATCAGTAATGATTCTATTTGAACTTTCTCCAAGTTGATCAAATTGGTCTCTAAACGGTTCATGATAAAAAAAATAGTTTGGGACAAGAAAAAAAAACTAAAATAATGTCGTGAAATCATTTTCAACACTCAGAGAAGTTTTTTTTGTGTGTGTGTAAGTTTTTGTGTGTGTATGTGTAAGTTGTGTGTGTGTGTGTGTGTAAGTTTTTTTTTGTGTGTGTAAATTTTTTTTTGTGTGTGTGTGAGTTTTTATGTGTGTGTAAGTTTTTTTTTGTGTGTGTGTAAGTTTTTTTTTGTGTGTGTGTAAGTTTTTGTGTGTGTGTAAGTTTTTATGTGTGTGTAAGTTTTTGTGTGCGTGTAAATTTTTTTGTGTGTGTGTAAGTTTTTGTGGGTGTGTAAGTTTTTGTGTTTGTGTAAGTTTTTTTTGTGTATGTGTAAGTTTTTGTGTGTGTGTGTGTAAGTTTTTATGTGTGTGTGTAAGTTTTTATGTGTGTGTGTAAGTTTCTGTGTGTGTGTGTAAGTTTTTGTGTGTGTGTAATATTTTGTGTGTGTGAAAAAACTAAAATAATGTCGTGAAATCATTTTCAACACTCAGAGCAGGGGGGGGGGGTGGGTGGTTATGTGCGCGCACATAACCTCATCTAAATTAACCTTAAAAAATGAAACTATCTTTTTTTTATCATGAACTTACACACACAAAAACTTACACACACAAAGACTTACACACATACAAAAAACTTACACACACACAGAAAAACTTACACACACAAAAACTTACACACACACAAAAACTTATACATACACAAAAAACTTACGCACACACGGAAACTTACACAATTTTGAGCAAACAAAAGGATTGTAACACCTGATTGGCCCGTTTGTATGCAATTTCAAGCCAGTGAAAAGAACAAAACGTCTTTGAGTCACACTTTTTTAAAAAGTAAATTCGTTGTTTCTCTATGATTAAATCCCAACACCCCCCCCCCCCTGCTCTGAGTGTTGAAAATGATTTCACGACATTATTTTAGTTTTTTCACACACACAAAATCTTACACACACACAAAAACTTACACACACACACGCAAAAACTTACACGCACACACATAAACTTACACACACAAAAAAAACTTACACACACACACACACAAAAACTTACACACACACACAAAACTTACACAAACACAAAAACTTACACACCCACAAAAACTTTAACACACACAAAAAAATTTACACACACACAAAAACTTACATACACATAAAAACTTACACACACACAAAAACTTACACACACACAAAAAAAAAACTTACACACACAAAAAAAAACTTACACACACATAAAAACTCACACACACACAAAAAAAAATTTGTACACACAAAAAAAACTTACACACACAAAAAAAACTTACACACACACACACACACACAACTTACACATACACACAAAAACTTACACACAAAAAAAAAAACTTCTCTGAGTGTTGAAAATGATTTCACGACATTATTTTAGTTTTTTTTTCTTGTCCCAAACTATTTTTTTATCATGAACCGTTTAGAGACCAATTTGATCAACTTGGAGAAAGTTCAAATAGAATCATTACTGATATTGATATTAGTGCGTAAACTACAAACCGACAAAAATATCCGGAACTTTTTTTCTTATAGCCTTGACTTTGAAGACTTTGTCGCCCTCCACTATAACTTCGGTAATACATCCTTCTGCCAATCAAGCCATCTCCTCCAAAACACTTTTCAGTCATTTCTTGTTAAAATTTTTTTATTTCAACTCACCCACACGGGTTTTTCTACATTTGAACCAGAGAATGGAACTAAGTTTCACATTTGAACGATAGAATTGTATTTTCCATAATTTTCTTATAGGAAACTAGAGTTTATGGTCAAAATCCTTATTAGCTCAGATTCTACAGAAATAGTTTATTTTTCGATCCATACCTGGACTTAAGTTTCACCTATGAACCGACGAATTGTATTTTCCATAATTTTCTTACAAAAGTTTACGGTCAAAAACCCTTATTAACTTAGATTTTTCTCTAGCAACTCGCCCTCCACTATAACTTTGCTAATACATACTTCTGCCAATCAACCCGCAGCCCAAAGAGACATCCACAGTCCAAAGAAACACAAACAGCCGAAAGAGTTATACACAGTCCAAAAAGACTCAAAACAGCCCAAAGAGACACACATATCCCAAAGAGACACATACAGACCAAAAAGACTCAAACATCCCAAAAAGACACACAGTCCAACGAGACACACACGGCCTAAAGAGACACACATCACAAAGAGACACCCACAGCCCAAAGAGACACATAGAGCTCAAAGAGACGCACATGGCCCAAAGAGACGCACACATCCAACAAAGACACACAAAGCCCAAAACGACACAAAAACAGTCAAAAGAGACACACACAGACCAAAAAGATTCAAACTGACCAAAGAGACACACAGCCTAAAGAGACACACACAGGCTAAAGAGACATACACACAGCCCGAAGAGACACAAAGCCCAAAGACACACACACACAGCCCAAAGAGACAAAAAAACGCCCATACAGACACATACAGGCCAAAAAGATTCAAACACCCCAAAGAGACCCATATATCCCAAAGAGACACACATGGCCCCTAAGAGACACAAACAGCCAAAAGAAACACACACAGACCAAAATGACTCAAACAGCTCAAGAGACACATACAGCTCAAAGAGACGCACATGGCCCAAAGAGACGCACACATCCAACAGAGACACACAAAGCCCAAAACGACACAAACAGCCAAAAGAGACACACACAGACCAAGAAGATTCAAGCTGTTAAAAAAGAGACACACAGCCTAAAGAGACACACACAGCCCAAAGGGACACACACACAGGCTAAAGAGACACACACAGCCCGAAGAGACACACAAAGCCCAAAGAGACACACACACAGCCCAAAGAGACAAAAAACGCCCATACAGACACATACAGGCCCAAATAGACACACAGCCCAAAGAGACACACACAGCCTCAAGAGACACAAACAGCTCAAAGAGACACAGACAGCCCAAAGAGAAACACAACCCAAAGAGACAAACACAGACCTAAAAGACTCAAACAGCTCAAAGAGACACATACAGACCAAAAAGACTCAGACACCCCAAAAAGACACACAGTCCAACGAGACACACACACAGCCTAAAGAGACACACATCACAAAGAGACACCCACAGCCAAAAGAGACATATACAGCTCAAAGACACGTACACGGCCCAAAGAGACGCACACATCCAACAGAGAGACAAAGCCCAAAACGACACAAACAGCCAAAAGAGACCCACACAAAGACCATAAAGATTCAAACTGCCCAAAGAGACACACAGCCTAAAGAGACACACACAGCCCAAAGAGACACACACAGGCTAAAGAGACATACACACAGTCCGAAGAGACACAAAAAGCCCAAAGAGACACACACACAGCCCAAAGACACAAAAAACGCCCATACAGACACAAACATACCAAAAAGATTCAAACACCCCAAAGAGACACACATTGCCCAAAGAGACACACATGGCCTCTAAGAGACACAAACAGCCAAAAGAAACACACACAGACCAAAATGACTCAAACAACCCAAGATACACATACAACTCAAAGAATTCCACACGGCCCAAAGAGACGCACACATCCAACAGAGACACACAAAGCCCAAAACGACACAAAAAGCCAAAAGAGACACACACAGACCATAAAAATTCAAACTGCCCAAAGAGACACACAGCCTAAAGGGACACACACAGCCCAAAGAGACACACACACTGGCTGAAGAGACACACACAGCCCGAAGAGACACACAAAGCCCAAAGAGACACACACACAGCCCAAAGAGACAAAAAACGCCCATACAGACACATACAGACCAAAAGATTCAAACGCCCCAAAGAGACACGTATAGCCCAAAGAGATACACACGGCCCCTAAGAGACACAGACAGCCAAAAGAAAGACACACAGAACAAAATGACTCAAACAGCCCAAAGAGACACACATAGCCCAAAGAAACACAAACAGCCCAAAGACACAAACACAGCCCAAAAAGACTCAAACAGCCCAAAGAGACACAAACAGATCAAAAAGACTCAAACAGTCCAACGAGACACACAGCCTAAAGAGACGCAAAAAGCCCAAAGAAACACACACAGCCCAAAGAGACACAAACAGCCCAAAGAGACAAACACAGACCAAAAAGACTCAAACAGCCCAAAGAGACACACAAATAGACCAAAAAGACTCAAACAGCCCAAAGAGACACACAGCCCAAAGAGACGCACACAGCCTCAAGAGACACAAACAGCTCAAAGAGACACAGACAGCCCAAAGAGAAACACAACCCAAAGAGACAAACACAGACCTAAAAGACTCAAACAGCCCAAAGAGACACATACAGACCAAAAAGACTCAGACACCCCAAAAAGACACACAGTCCAACGAGACACACACAGCCTAAAGAGACACACATCACAAAGAGACACCCACAGCCCAAAGAGACACATACAGCTCAAAGAGACGTACATGGCCCAAAGAGATGCCCACATCCAACAGAGAGACACAAAGCCCAAAACGACACAAACAGCCAAAAGAGACACACACACAGACCATAAAGATTCAAACTGCCCAAAGAGACACACAGCCCTAAGAGACACACACAGGCTAAAGAGACATACACACAGTCCGAAGAGACACACAAAGCCCAAAGAGTCACACACACAGCCCAAAGAGACAAAAAACGCCCATACAGACACATACATACCAAAAAGATTCAAACACCCCAAAGAGACACACATTGCCCAAAGAGACACACATAGCCTCTAAGAGAAACAAACAGCCAAAAGAAACACACACAGACCAAAATGACTCAAACAGCCCAAGAGACACATACAGCTCAAAGAGATGCACACGGCCCAAAGAGACGCACACATCCAACAGGGACACACAAAGCCCAAAACGACACAAAAAGCCAAAAGAGACACACACAGACCAAAAAGATTCAAACTGCCCAAAGAGACACACAGCCTAAAGAGACACACACAGCCCAAAGAGACACACAGACAGGCTAAAGAGACACACACAGCCCGAAGAGACACACAAAGCCCAAAGAGACACACACACAGTCCAAAGAGACAAAAAACGCCCATGCAGACACATACAAACCAAAAGATTCAAACGCCCCAAAGAGACACACACGGCCCCTAAGAGACACAAACATCCAAAAGAAAGACACACAGATCAAAATGACACAAACAGCCCAAAGAGACACACATAGCCCAAAGAAACACAAACAGCCTAAAGAGACACAAACACCCCAAAGAGACAAACACAGACCAAAAAGACGCAAACAGCCCAAAGAAACATATACAGATCAAAAAGACTCAAACACCACCAAGAGACACAAAGCCCAAAGAGACACACACAGCCCAAAGAAACACAAACAGCCCAAGGAGACATAAACATCCCAAAGAGATAAACACAGTTTTCTTGCCATCTACATCCCTCTTAGTATCAACTTCTTTGTATAGCATAACGTTAAACTATTTTAAATTGACAACACTGTTCAAGCACCACTTGCGTTTTATACAGAACACGTCGGAGAGGTAGAGCTATCCATTATTAAAATTCTTTTCTTGCCATCTACATCTCTCTTAGTATCTACTTTCTAGTATACTATAACATTAGACTCTATTTTAAACTGACAACACTGTTCAAACGCCATTGAGATTACCTTAACTGCTAATCACTTTAGCCCTTTTTCTCTATCGTCAAGTACATGCTCTGGAAAGGTACCTAGGAACATAAGGCAATTCAGTGACCAGAGGGGAATCCTCGCTCGTAACTGCTAATCACTTTAACCCTATTTCTCCATCGTCAAGTACATGCTCTGGAAAGGTATACGTCATTATCTTTAGAATAAATAAACTATACCTTTTAAATAATTTCTCCAAAAATATTTTATTCAGAGATTTCACGTTAAAAAGATATCCAATCACTAATTACCCCTTTTTTTTATCTTGCCTCCTATCAATTCTGAGTTTCCGGCTAGAATTAGACAAAGCCCGTCTTAATCACCAATTTGGTAACCCTTTCGCAATAACAAAAGGCTTAGCAGGGATTACATCTCATTGTCGGCGACAATTCAATCAGATCAGAGTTGTGCAAATGGAATACCTTTTTCGCAAATTGAGTTAGCTTCTATGTCATAGGCAAAATATTTGAATTCCTTTTATTCAAATCACCTATCAAGTTATCAAAAATATTTGAACTAGAAGTTATAGGCAATGCCTGTTTAGAAAAAACTAGAATAGTGGCATAATTTCACTTTATCAACTCTCAAATTCTATACCCACCGGAAACCTGTCTGGTTGGCCTAGAAACATGTCTGGTTGGCCCAGAATGTGGGGGAGCTCTGAATCTCTTTGAAAAGGTATATACAAGGCTCAGAAGTATAATGTTGATTCTATACTTCTATACTGCTACTCAAATGTCAACCTTAAGATGCATAAATTAATTTATGGCTTATATTTAAAGATTGAAAACGAACATTAAAAGCAATTTAAGTTGAAGTTTATTCGATGAATGTGGTAAACATATAACACTACATTGTAATTCACCACGATTGTTACATGTGACTCACAAAATTGGAACTAAAGTTGGCACTGGTATATTTTATGATGTTTTATTTATGTTATAGATCTATTAAATTATATCCTAACGTGTTGTCCTGTTAAAATAACCGTAATGGTAATAACAAAAAAAAATTTGAACCCCGAATTTTTTTTGTAACAAACCTGTCTTGTTTTGTAGGATATGGAAGAGTACCGTTGGGAGGATGGTGATAAAATGTCAAAAAGGACCTAACTATGGTTTAGGAGTAGGGATGCCAATCCATGACAATGGGGATGGGCAAAGTATATTTCTCAAAAGGTAGGGGGTGTCAATTTTGTCGTATTGTCGATTTTTTAAATGAAAATGCCAAAAACGGGTTTGCTTTAAATATTGGGGGGGGGATCAAGCAGTCATTATCTCCCTCCCCCCAAGTTGCTTCCTGTTTGGCAGCTGTTGCTGGGACACCAATGAAAAACTCAACTTTAAACGATATTCTTACAAACTAGCAGTCACTTCATAAGGGTTTTGACATAAGAAGTAGGTGGTAGTTTACGAGTGTGCTCTTCATCTGAGGGAGTTTCCAACACAACCACAGTCGGAGTTGAGGCAGCTAGAGTAGATCTTGAGCCACATTGTAGCCAAGTGGTTATAATCAGAATTTACGACTAGACGTAAATAATCTATTCAGCTCGTAGTTTGTTGAGTAATGTTAAAATTTCAAATATAAATTTTTGTGGTTGATCTGTAAAAGTGAAGATTTAAGAATTTTTTTTCTTTAAAACTAGAAAAGACGAAAGCTTAGAACAGCAGATTTCCCATCTCAGCTGCGTACCCAGGGGTCCTGGGGGTTTGCACCAAAGTCTTTGGGTCATCCTTATTGAAATTCTTCACCCACCCAGGCACCCACCCCCAAAAATAAAAATGCTTTTGTTTTTGCCTCCTCCCCCCTATACCCGGGGTATGTGCCTGTCTAGCTGTGTGGTGACGACATAAGGCTTCTGTCACTTTGGGGGTAGCGTAAAGAACGTTTGCGCCTGTTTTTTCTTATCCCTTTTTATCCACTGGCTGAAACTACCCTCGATTTCTTAGTTGTTTTTTTATATATATTTTTTTATGTTTATTTTTCTTTTTGTCAGACGTCTCAACTCTGCTCCTTTAGCTGACTAGCCTGCTTCTAAGAGTAGGTCCTCGTTGACAGGAATGTTCGCCATCTCCATGAGTTTATTGAGGCTATCCTTCCACCTTGTCCCGGGTTTGCCCCCGGATGGGACCAGTCATAAGCTTTTGGGTCGAAATCGTAGACTATTCGGACTGAGGCTGTTGTCGGTATACGTATGAGCCATCAGATATGTATGATGGATCTGGTATAAGATACAAATACATTACATTAGTAGAGTATACTTGGGAAGAAGTGATGGTTATTAAAAGCTTTACAAAAAAAAATTCTTGCCACTTTATTTTCCGCTTCTATAATTCAACTGTGACGTTAAAATTAAGGAAAAACTCATATCGTTTACAATTTTTTTTTCTCAACGGATGTATTTATGTTATGGCTCGGACATAATTCGTCGTACACTCACCCATACTTATTACCTTTAGTTCGGAAAATCTAGCTTTTAATATTTGCTATTCATCCCATTTGCCTAATACATATGGGTTTCAAAAGACTGTCAAAGCCCAAGATTTGCGGAAAAATGAAAAAACAAAAAAATGAATAAACAAAAAGACAAAAGTTTCTTGTTGTTGTTTTTTCGTGTTCGTTTCTTCGTGTTTTTTTTTGCGTCATTATAACCAGTGTGGCTCAATGTGCACTTCCTGAACGTGTTGTATAGGGGTTTGCATAGTTACGTTCTTCTTACTTAAACTTTGCGCCCTCGCCTAAAGTAGGTTAAACTCTTTCTGAATCGGAATTTTTGCAGATGCTTGTTTCAAAATAAATGGTGATTTTATTTTAATATCATTGTTTCTCTAGGTTTTCTTCCTACAATTCACAAATCATAAAATTGACCAAAATGAGCAAATCGTTGAATTTTTCGGAGGGGGGGGAGTACATTTCGGGAAGAGGTTTTTAAATATAAAAGTATAAAAACAAGGTAATTATTTACAAAAGTAGAACTTTACACAACAATTCATTCTTGAGATGATCGGGAAGGGCTAAAACCCACCACACCTCTGATTATGTATCTGGGCTAAAAAGGTGTCTGATTTTTTTTTTTGTAATCTTATCAAGATGGAACCTGCCTGTCTTTGTGCTTAACACTTTGCGCTTTAAACGCGTGGAACTCCTCTAAAAAGCTTACCGATGGCTCTTCTTGGATTACCTTTAAAGTGAGGGAGCCCATATACCAACTGATCGTCAGAGATAACGGTTTAATGGGTACTTGTTAAGAATCCGGTAGATCCGCGAGAAAGCCCGCATCGAAAAATACCAAGGGTTACATGAAAACAAGTTTTCTCTGCCTTGTGAGTTGTTTCTCACTCCCTAACAAAGTTTTAAACGTTAGTTTTTTGGGGTTGAAGAGGCGGAAAAGGGTACCTGAGTTAGGTTAGATTGCGTTTTTAATATATGCTATGCTTTACCCCCACCCTATCTAATGTGCAAATATATAGCCCAAATTTGTTTGTGAACTATTATATTTTTGTCCTATTTTGTTTTATTTCATTAGCATTAACAAAACTTCACTTCTTGCTTACTTACCGAATTCTTAACAAGTACCGTTCAATGGTTATTTTGGGCTATAATCGACGATTAGACCTATTAATGCGCGAAAAGTGGCTTATTTATTAAGGTTCCGTACTTTGTATCCACATTTGGTCTTTTGCTTGGGTGGGGCAGCTGCCTCCTTGTCAATCCCTATGAATACCCTCGTATTCTGGTAAACCAAGTTAGTTTGAACATAATTTTGTGTGCCCTGTAAAATAGCTAAATGAGAATAACATATATCCTTTTTATTTTGTCTGTCATTGTGAAGGGGGAAGGGCATATTCTTCCGGCCCTCCCTGATTCATCTCTCCAGGATTGGTTGCAACGGTTTATTATACCGACGGTGTGATTATGAGAAATTCAAAATCTTTGAAAGTCAGAAATTTGTTTAAAGGTGATACAAAAAACCGAAACTTTTAATAAGGTTAGGTGGAGAAAAACCTTTCAGGCAGGCACGCAAGGGGGACCTTGGGGCCCAGTCCTTCTCCCGAAATCTCAATTTGTTCTGAATTTCTGGGCACTTCTTGTTCAAATTATGAATTCTTTTTGTTTTCCCCACTCCACGCAGAAAATTCAAAAGTACGTAAACACGTTCTAAGTGTTTCTTCTGCTTTGTCATTGTTCATTTCAAAAGATTAGTTGTTTGTGTTTGTTTTGAGGACTGAGGACAGCTTGGCGGAAGTCCTTGCCGATTTACCTGTTTTTATTTTTGCTTCGTTTCTCCACTGACTTAAAAACACCCTCACAGTTCATTCAATGCACCCGGAGTAGTAACATCCCTGTGCGAGCGCTGTGTAAAATTTGCTGTGAAATATCTTGGGCGTTCGCTTATCGATCTATTTGAAAATTATAAACATTATTGGATAGTACAATACAAAAAATTATTTGATAAGTTGACAAGTGAAGTGCCTAGTGAATTATCTTGGGCGTTCGTTTATCGAGCTATTTGAAAATTATAAACATTATTGGATACCAATATGGTTAAGAAAAGCGGAAAGCGATCAAGACAAAGCGATTTGGACGAGTCTAGAGGGTCCACGGAATCGACTGATAATGTTTCAAAGTTGGATATAATCCTTGCCATCGTCGAAGAAACTAAGAATGATATTTCGGAAATAAAAAGGGAAATCAGTGACATTAAGTCTGGTTTAGTGTCCCTAACGTCTCGTGTTGAAGATTTGGAATTAGCAAAAGTGACCCACGAAAATGAGTTATCCAGTATTAAGCAGGAAATATTGGCACTACGTAAACAAATTGCAAAGGAACCCGGTTTTGGTGAGTTAGCTACGAGAGTCCTTGTGGTAGAAAACATGGATAGAAGAAGGAATATTATTCTACGGAACATTAAAGGTGAATCTAAGTCAAAAGCTAAGGAGCATGTTAACGCCTTACTTTCCCAACATCTTGGGATTAATACCCAATTTGAACTACTTGAGTTTACGGATATCGATTTATCAAAATTCAGCTCCAGGATGATAAGGACAAATTCTGTATCCTTCAGGGAAACAAGAAATTGCGTGAAAACCCGTTCAGAAGAGTAGCCGGAAGTGAATCTCCCTATGTCTATATAACAGATGATGTGACAAAAGGTGTTCGTGACATTCGTAACTCCCTGAAAATCAAACAGAAAGAATTGAGAGAAAAGGGAGTCAGTGCTTGGATCCCCCCAGTCGTCCACTTGTATTATGCTTGATTGAGAATGAGCAAAAAGTGAAGCTTAAATGGTATAATGTCGTATAAGTCAAATGCATAAAAAATGTAGGCTATTGGAAGTGGATTAAAGTGGTTTTTTAGTATGTTTGAGTGGATTTATGATTGTAGTTAGTTGGGATTTAGCTCAGGTATCCGTGATTAAATTGCGCTCGCCTTCGGGTGATGATAAGGATAATGGTTAGAGTGAGTAGGCTATGATGTCAAATATTTTTTATGTATTACTTTTTTATTCTTATTTTTTATTTTCGAAATTTTTTGTTGCCTTTTATTTTTTTTTCTTTCTTTTTTTTTATTTTATTTATATCGGCTCACGGAGATGGGATGCAAAATTTTTGTTGAGTTTTGATTATGGATGAGTTAAGTTTTGCAGAAATTCCTGCTGGTAGGTTGGAGGAACTTGAAAAAATTCTCTTGATATTAATAAATTTTTTCATAGGTTTTCGTCACAAGATCAAGATTTGCCAGATTATTATAATGCACCTAAAAATAAATATTTATTTGTTCATGATCTTCCACCTTTAAATAATCAATTTAAATGACTGTCATTTTGGAATTGTAGAGGATTAAATAGCAGCTTAAATTTTTTGCATGATTTTCTTAAAGGGTCGTCAACAGATGTGTTAGGAATTTGTGAAACATTTCTTGATAAAAATAATACATTCCAACATTATGAAAATTATAAGTTTTTTCATGCTAGTCGAAAACAGAATAAGAGAGGAGGAGTTGGTATTTTTATACGAGATGTTTTTGCATCTTCTTTACGTAATGAATTTATGGTTTGGAATGTTGAGATGCTATTTGAGAGTTGTGTAGTAGAAGTGATTGATGGAAGAAATACTTTTTTGGTAATTGTAGTATATCGGCCACCATCGTCTAGTATTCAAGAGTTTTTAAGTCAATATGAGTCGTTGTTAGATGCCCTCACCCAGCAACACCATCCATTTTATGTAATGGGGGATTTTAATATTGATTTAATGCGACATAATGTTTCGGCATCGAATAAGGGATTAGAATTTTTGAATATTTCATTTTTACATGGTTTGTTACCTACTTGTTTACTACCATCAAGAATCTGTGATAACCATGCAACTCTTATGGATAACATTTTTACATCTGAAAATTGCCTTGATACCCATATTATTTTGAATGATACATCTGATCATTGTGTTGTTGTTTCTGACTTCTCTGGATCAGGAGTGGAACGTGAAAAGAGACCAAATAAAAGTTATAAAAGGATAATTAACCAAAAAAAGATGGTCAATATATACCAAATCATATTATTGAGTTAGGACTAAAGTGAATACACCATTCGATGCCTTTTTTTATGCTGATTACGAATATAATAAGCATTTCTATCGGAAATGAATTTCAGCCCCCCCCTCTATATAGGCTATACCTAACCTAACCTAACCCTAAATTGGCCTATATAGGGGGGGGGGGCTGAAATTCATTTCCAATGGAAATGCTTATTATATTCGTAATCAGCATAAAAAAAGGCATCGAATGCTGTATTCACTTTAGTCCTAACTCAATAACATGATTTGGTATATATTGACCAAAAAGATAGATGAGATGAAAGTAAAAATAGGAGATATAGATTGGAATGATGTCCTAAATGTTGAAGACCCGAATCAGTCAATTGTTTTATTTTATAGTAAATTTAACCAAATATTCGACCAAGTATGTCCTATGGTATTAAGAAAGAGTAAGGATTTGCCTCGTAAACCATGGGTTACTGAAAGTCTGTTAAAGAGTATAAAAGAAAAAAATTTATTGTATAAGGTGAAGATGCAGTACCCAAACGAAATTAATACTGAAAATTTTAAAAAATATAAAAATCGGTTAACTATTGTTCTCAGAGACGCGGAAGCAAAATATTATCAAAATGAATTTCGCAAATGTGATTCACCTCGGGAAACATGGAAATTAATAAATGAAAAAATGAAAAATGTTAAAACAAGAAATATTCCATCTCACATTACAAGTCATGAAGGAGTCAAGATAACTGATGAGAGAGGGATGGCGGAAGCATTTGCTGACCATTTTAGAAAAGTTGGACATGGTCTGGTGGATCAAATTTCTGCTGGAACACATAATCATAGAAAATATTTACCAAATAAAGTAGATAAGACTATATTTATGTACCCTATCCAGTTCTCGGAATACCAAAAAGCCGTTACTAGTTTGAAAAATGGATTTTGGGCAGGATGTGATGGTATATCGACTTCTCTGTTTAAAGAATTAGCTGGTGGACTTTTTCAGCCACTTTTATATATTTTTAATTCTTGTATAAAAAATGGATTTTTCCCAGTTTGTCTTAAAGTAGCTAAAATTTTACCTTTGTTTAAAAAAGGTGATAAAGATAACCCAAACAATTATAGGCCAATTACTATTTTATCACCTGTTTCTAAAGTTTTTGAAAAGATAATAAAAAGTAGATTTATTTCATTTCTGGAAAAGAATAAGTTTTTTTCTCCTAATCAGTTTGGTTTTTTGAGTGGTAGATCAACAGAGCAAGCAGTAGCTGCTTTACATAATTTCTTATCAGAGGCTATGGATGATAGTTATTTGGCGGCAACTATATTTTTTGACATAAAAAAGCTTTTGATACAATAGATCATGCAATTCTTTTTGATAAGCTGGAAAATATAGGAATCCGTGGAATAGCTCTGGATTTAATGAGATCGT
Source organism: Artemia sinica (assembly GCA_027921565.1). Lineage (NCBI taxonomy): Eukaryota > Metazoa > Arthropoda > Branchiopoda > Anostraca > Artemiidae > Artemia > Artemia sinica. Next base: position 9,833,195 of record CM051274.1, read on the forward strand.
ATTTATCTGAAAGAAGTTTTAAAGTCCAAGTTTGTGAAGAATCATCTCATATTTTCCCGTTAGAAAATATAGGGGTACCGCAGGGATCTGTATTGGGGCCGATACTTTTTTTATTTATGTAAATGATCTTCCAAATTGCATGCCTTCAGGTGATGAGTTACCAATATTGTTTGCGGATGATACAGCAACTAGTTTGAGGGCGGGCAACGAGGAGGACCTACGATTGTCCTTGGAGACTGTTGCTTTGAATGTAAATTCTTGGTTTCATGATAACCGATTAATACCTAATTTAGAGAAGTCGGAATTTATGGTTTTTGGGAGAAGTTCGAGGTCAGTGAAGCGTGTGTCATTTCAAAGTATTAATATTGGAGCTTCCTCCATAAAAAGAGTGGATTTATTTAGATATTTAGGTATTTATATTGATTCAACTCTGTCGTTTAAAACGCATATTAGTAAACTTAAAGCAACGGTGTCCAGGAATCTCGGTTGTTTGCATAGATTAAAGTTTCTGTTTCCATACCAAATCATTAGAACTTTATATTTTTCATTAATTGATTGTTATTTCCAGTATTGTCCGACTGTTTGGATGCTGACTTTCCCTTCACATTTACGAGGACTCCAAATTGTTCAAAATAAATCAATAAGAATTCTGGACCATTTTTTAGCACACCCTAGGAAGACAGAGGGATTATCTGAAATTAAAACATCTTTTCTATTTCTTGATATTCTGGATTTACAACAAATTTTGCACCTTAATTTGGGCATTTGGTTTTTGAAAATTCAACATAAAGATCATTTTTTCAATAGTATGAAACCTTTTGGTTGAAAATAAACATAGCCATTTATCAAGAGCTAGGATTAAGTTTCTTTTCCCGTTTGTTAAAATTGAGAGATCTAGACTAAGTTTAAGATATCAACTTCCTCATATTGCGAATAAATATAAGTTATTTGAATTAGTAAGTGAATCACCATCACTATACATATATAAAAAGAAATTGAAAAAGATGGTCCTTTCAGCCTACAGTAGCGGGGATTGATTGTATTATTGATTTATTTATAAATTGTTAAGTAAATCCCATTCCTATCTCCGTGAGTCGATAGTTAAGTTATGTATTTTTTTTTTCTCTCAATTCTTCTTTAAATTTAATTTAAATCATGTTATGTTCTTATCAAATTTTCTTTTCTTTCTGAAGCTATGTTAGCGGGAAGTGTAATTTTTTTTCCCCCTATTGTTTGATAAAGGAGACATTACGAGATTCCTCTCTTCTCCTTTGTATAAAATTTATGTATATGATTTTGTTAAATAAAGTCAAGTCAAGTCAAGTCAATTTTGTTGTTTTATTTTTTTTTTTTTTTTTTTAGTCGTTTGCTGTAAACGTCAAGCATATGTCCCTTCAAGGGCTAGGCACACGTAGCTGATTTTGGGAACCGATTTTAGCCTCAGTGGACAAACCATAGCGGTAAGAAAAATTTATTTAAAGAAAAATCTATTGCGCAAAAGTTTCAAAACAAAAAATCATGGACACAAATAGTCAACTGGAGTTTATTAATAGTTGCTTGATTGATCTCAGCTTAGTTCTCAGTTTAGTTCTCAGCTCAGTAGTGGGGTATTTCACCACAGATACCTCTGGCTGACTATTTATTTGTATCCCTATTTTTGGTGATGATCATGATGAAAATCGGCACTGATTTTGTAAATCGGCGCCGAAAACTAGAAAATTTTTCAAGGTCAAATCGATGCCGATTTCTCTTAAAATCGGCGCTGATTTGGAAATCAGTTCCCAAAATCAGCTCCGTGTGCTCAGCCCTTTAATCCTTCCGCAGACTATCTATCGGGTTTCACGTGTATCATTCATTAATAAGCATCAATAATTCGTGGTCCTTCCTGAAAAGTGTGTCAAGTGTCAGTGCCTCGTTATATTCGATATTGCCTGTTGATTTAGAATAAAACCGAAATTTCTTTAAATAATATCAGCATCAATTCGAACGTATCGTAATTCTAGAAGTACTTCCCTCGGCTGGGGAGCTATGCTTCTCAAAATTCAGTATATCATTTTAATTATTGATTGGGTGTGGTTTCTATCGGAAGATTCTCTTTCCATTTACAACTCTTTTATTCAAGACATGTTTAACAAATTTCAAAATTTTAAAAACCCTTTTAATTGGTGTTGTAATTGCGAAACTGCTTGGAATTTTAACTCAAAGGTTGGGATATTTAATACAATAATTTCAGCGAAGTGTGACCGTCTTTTCCCTTATGATTCATTCTCTTACGTCTGAATCAGACTTTGCTTTTCCAATCCATCAGGGTAGTGAAGCGCTAGGGGGGGTGAGACCCTAGGGTGTCAATCGATGGCTTGTAGTCAGGAAAGAATGCCCCCCCCTTCCTCTGACTAAGAAATTGAAAGTTGCTTTCTAAAACCTTTGATTGTCGTTACAGTAATTTTTCACATTTGTATTAGTGAAAATATAAAGGGGGGTTGGGCAAAGGATACAAATTCGGTACTGATATCATAACTTAATGTTGTTTAAAAAAAGTAACTTTGCGAGGAGAGTGATTTTTTCAATGAAAAAGCTGAAAAGAAAGTACTATTTAAAATATAGGGGTACAAAAAATCTGGGAGGGGGCTTTATCCAGCCTTCCTCTAATAGGTGCCCTGCTGCCAGTATGTTTCGCTTTTTTTTTTTTTTTTTTTTTTTTTTTTTTTTTTTTTTTTTTTTTTTTTTTTTTTTTTTTTTTTTTTAGCCTTAGCCGTAGTTCTTGTTTTGAAGACAAGGGTTTAACTCACTGCTTTTTGATCTAATGAATGAATACGTAGTCAAAATAAATCTTATTTAACCCCTTTAATTTTAACCCTTAACTTTTATAGCAAAAAAAAAAAAAATTCTGTTTTCCTTAGTTTGTAAATCACATCAGTCATACATGTTCCCAGTCAGATCATTCTCAATGGAGGAAATATTTCAAAGAAAAAGGTGAGACATGGAAATTTCAATATTTATTTTGTTATGAATAAAAGAATGAAAAGGGTAAAATAGGCAAATAAAAAGGAAAGACTTACTTTCAAAAAAGAAAGCATTTCGAATCAAGTTGAAGAAAGGTTAAGTATAATTATTTGTCATGTTAAACTATGCTATATAATTTTCCGGGAAAATTCTTCGAACACTTCTAAATAAAAAAAAAACTACGATTGTTGGTAATACGCAGGGGGGGGGGGGGGGTTAACGCTGGAAAGAATTATCTGGGGGGGGATTTCTTTAAATTTCGTTTCTTATGAGATCGCATCAATGCGTGAGGTAAGCTAGTTACGTACATGAAAAGAAAAGACATACTTCAAAAAGAAAGCATTCCGAGTCAAGGTGAAGAATGGTTAAGTAAAATTATTTGTCATGTCAAATGACACTATAGCAATTCTATTAAAAGTTTGGTGATGAAGATGGTGAATTGAGAATATGGGAGGCGAAAAATAAGTTTATTTTTGGATCTAAACAGCAATAACTCCGGCATTAATGTTTTATATCATAATATTTATAATAGTTTTGTATTATATTAATATTAATTATACGAAATGGTAGTAAAGGCAGTCAAATTTTTTACATTCTAAAAAGTTATAATTCTCACATAAGTCATTTTAAGCTAGAGAACCAACCTTTAGAAGTGTTTTTCTACGAACCTTTATAAAACTATTGTTGCCCGAATTCTTAAAAAAATTTGTCGCTATAAATGCGAATTTGTTCAAAAATGCAAATTTGTTGTAAATGCGCAATTTGTTTACGGTCAAACCTTAATCTCAGAAAGCATTCAACTGAATTTCTTAATTTTTTTTACATTTTATTCTGCTAAAACTCCTTTAGTCTCACGCAGGGACGTACTTAAAGAAGCCTCACCCCCCTCCCCAGAAATGAAAAATGTTCTTGAATTTCTGGGCACTTATTATTGAAGTTATTAAAGTAAATTGTTTTTTTTATTTCCTCCGTATTTTTTTGTTTTATTCATCCCCCCCCCCCTGAAAACAATTCTGGGTACATGCCTGGTATCACGTTCATAGAATCTACAGGAAGCTGTATCGATATCATATCTGACATCGATACATTTATCTGTTATTGGTAGTATAATACCAAATTATAGCTTTCGTCAAAATTGATACCACAATAGTGCTTACAACACAATCAGCATTTGAGCCGTTCAGAAGCCAAATTAATGTTATTTTTTTCTATATTTATGCGTTAAGTTTTAAAGGGCGCCTCCTAAAAGGAAGTTGCAAGATAACTTAAGATGTGTTTAGTATTAATTACTAAATAACTGTAATTCATTCACGAATTGATTAATAAAAGATCTAAAGCCGAACTGGCTAGCCATGACAAAAACAAAGAAATGAATATAAAGACGACAAAATGGGTATATGGCCAGTAAATGAAAGTGAGCAGCTTAGGTAAATTTGGTGTAGGAAAAGAAAACAGTAATGGATACAGACTTTTGCAATTTTGCAATTTTGCAGTTTGCTTGTCTTTGACTTTTGCAATTTTGCAGTTTGCTTGTCTAAAGTGTCTGTCTTTGTTGGTTTGTTTGTCTGAAGTGTTTTTCTTCGTTGGTTTGCTTGTCTGAAGTATCTGTCTTTCTCTGTTTGTATGTCTAAAGTGTTTGTCTTTGTTGGTTTGCTTGTCTGAAGTGTCTGTCTTTGTTGGTTTGTTTGTCTGAAGTGTTTTTCTTCGTTGGTTTGCTTGTCTGAAGTATCTGTCTTTCTCTGTTGTATGTCTAAAGTGTCTGTCTTTCTCTGTTTGTAATTCTGAAGTGTTTGTCTTTGTTGGTTTGTATGTCTGAAGTTTCTGTCTTTGTTGGTTTGTATGTCTAAAGTGCTTGTCTTTCTCTGTTCGTATGTCTGAAGTGCCTTTCTTTCTCTGTTTGTATGTCTAAAGTGTTTGTCTTTTTCTGTTTATATGTCTGAAGTGCCTTTCTTTCTCTGTTTGTATGTCTTAAAGTGTCTTTGCTGGTTTGTATGTCTAAAGTGCTTGTCTGTCTCAGTTTGTATGTCTGAAGTGTCTGTCTTTCTCAGTTTGTATGTCTGAAGTGTCTGTCTTTTTTTATTTGTATGTCTAAAGTTTTGTCTTTCTCTGTTTGTATGTCTGAAGTGTCTGTCTTTGTTCGTTTGTATGTCTGAAGTGTCTGTCTTTGTTTGTTTGTATGTCTGAAGTGTTTGTCTTTGTTGGTTTGTATGTCTGAAGTGTCTGTCTTTGTTGGTTTGTATGTCTAAAGTGTTTTTCTTTGTTCGTTTGCTTGGGTGAAGTGTCTGTCTTTGTTGGTGTGTATGTCTAAAGTGTTTGTCTTTGTTCGTTTGCTTGTCTGAAGTGTCTGTCTTTGTTGGTTTGTATGTCTGAAGTGTTTGTCTTTGTTGGTTTGCTTGTCTGAAGTGTCTGTCTTTGTTCGTTTGTATGTCTGAAGTTTTTGTCTTTGTTGGTTTGTTTGTCTGATGTGTCTTTCTTTGTTGGTTCGTATTTCTAAAGTGTCTGTCTTTGTTGGTTTGTATGTCTAAAGTTTTTGTCTTTGTTGGTTTGCTTGTCTGAAGTGTCTGTCTTTGTTGTTTGTATGTCTGAAGTGTTTGTCTTTGTTGGTTTGCTTGTCTGAAGTGTCTGTCTTTGTTTGTTTGTATGTCTGAAGTGTCTGTCTTTGTTGGTTTGTATGTGTAAAGTGTCTGTCTTTGTTGCTTTGTATGTCTGAAGAGTTTGTCTTTGTTGGTTTGTATTTCTGAAGTGTCTGTCTTTGTTGGTTTGTTTGTCTAAAGTGCTTGATTTTCTCTGTTTGTATGTCTGAAGTGTCTGTCTTTGTTGGTTTGTATGTCTGAAGTGTCTGGCTTTCTCTGTTTGTATGTCTAAAGTGTTTGTCTTTCTCTGTTTGTGTGTCTGAAGTGTTTGTCTATGTAGGTTTGTATGTCTGAAGTGTCTGTCTTTGTTAGTTTATATGTCTAAAGTGCATGTCTTCCTCTTTTTGAGTGTCTGTAGTTTTTATCTTTCTTGGTTTGTATGTTTGAAGTGTCTGTCTTTGTTGGTTTGCATGTCTAAAGTGCTTGTCTTTCTCTGTTTGTATGTCTGAAGTGACTCTTTCTGTTGGTTTGTATGTCTGAAGTGTCTGTCTTTCTCTGTTTGTATGTCTAAAGTGTCTGTCTTTCTCTGTTTGTATGTCTAAAGTGTCTGTCTTTCTCTGTTTGTATGTCTGAAGTGCCTGTCTTTCTCTGTTTGTATGTCTAAAGTGTCTGTCTTTTCTGGTTTGTATGTCTAAAGTGATTGTCTTTCTCTCTTCGTATGTCTAAAGTGTCTGTCTTTCTCTGTTTGTATGTCTGAAGTGTCTGTCTTTGTTGGTTTTTATGTCTAAAGTGACTCTCTTTCTCTGTTTGTATGTCTGAAGTGTCTGTCTATGTTGGTTTTTATGTCTAAAGTGCTTGTCTTTCTCTGTTTGTATGTCTAAAGTGTTTGTCTTTGTTGGTTTGCTTGTCTGAAGTGTCTGTCTTTGTTTGTTTGTAGGTCTGAAGTGTCGGTCTTTGTTGGTTTGTATGTCTGAAGTGTCTGTCTTTGTTGGTTTAAATGTCTGAAGTGTTTGTCTTTGTTGGTTTGTATGTCTGAAGTGTTTTTCTTCGTTGGTTTGCTTGTCTGAAGTATCTGTCTTTCTCTGTTTGTATGTCTAAAGTGTCGGTCTTTCTCTGTTTGTATGTCAGAAGTGTTTGTCTTTGTTGGTTTGTATGTCTGAAGTGCTTTTCTTTGTTGGTTTGTATGTCTGAAGTGTTTTTCTTCGTTAGTTTGCTTGTCTGAAGTATCTGTCTTTCTCTGTTTGTATGTCTAAAGTGTCTGTCTTTCTCTGTTTGTATGTCTGAAGTGTCTGTCTTTGTTGGTTTATATGTCTGAAGTGCTTTTCTTTGTTGGTTTGTATGTCTGAAGTGTTTTTCTTCGTTGGTTTGCTTGTCTGAAGTATCTGTCTTTCTCTGTTGGTATGTCTAAAGTGTCTGTCTTTCTCTGTTTGTATGTCTGAAGTGCTTGTCTTTGTTGGTTTAAATGTCTGAAGTGTCTGTCTTTGTTGGTTTGTATGTCTAAAGTGTTTGTCTTTGTTGGGTTGCTTGTCTGAAGTGTTTGTCTTTGTTGGTTTGTATGTCTGAAGTGTCTGTCTTTGTTGGTTTGTATGTCTAAAGTGCTTGTCTTTCTCTGTTTGTATGTCTTAAGTGCCTTTCTTTCTCTGTTTGTATGTCTAAAGTGTCTGTCTTACTCTGTTTATATATCTGAAGTGCCTTTCTTTCTCTGTTTGTATGTCTAAAGTGTGTGTCTTTGCTGGTTTGTATGTCTAAAGTGCTTGCCTGTCTCTGTTTGTATGGCTAAAGTGTCTGTCTTTCTCTGTTTGTATGTCTGAAGTGTCTGTCTTTTTTGGTTTGTATGTCTAAAGTGCTTGTCTTTCTCTGTTTGTATGTCTGAAGTGTCTGTCTTTGTATGTTTGTATGTCTAAAGTGCATGTCTTTCTCTCTTTGTATGTCTAAAGTGTTTGTCTTTGTTTGGTTTGTATGTCTGAAGTGTCTGTTTTTGTTGGTTTGTATGTTTAAAGTGTTTGTCTTTGTTCGTTTGCTTGTCTGTCTTTGCTGGTTTGTATGTCTGAAGTGTTTGTCTTTGTTTGTTTGCTTGTCTGAAGTGTCTGTCTTTGTTTGTTTGTATGTCTGAAGTATTTGTCTTTGTTGGTTTGTATGTCTAAGGTGCCTATCTGTTGATTTGTGTGTGTGAAGTGTCTGTCTTTGTAGCTTTGTATGTCTGAAGTGTTTGTCTTTGTTGGTTTGTGTGTCTGAAGTGTCTTTCATTGTTGGTTTGTATGTCTAAAGTGCTTGTGTTTCTCTGTTTGTATGTCTGAAGTGACTCTTTCTGTTGGTTTGTATGTCTGAAGTGTCTGTCTTTCTCTGTTTGTATGTCTAAAGTGTCTGTCTTTCTCTGTTTGTATGTCTGAAGTGTTTGTCTTTGTTGGTTTGTTTGTCTGAAGTGTCTGTCTTTGTTGGTTTGTATGTCTAAAGTGCTTGATTTTCTCTGTTTGTATGTCTGAAGTGTCTGTCTTTGTTGTTTTGTATGTCTGAAGTGTCTGGCCTTCTCTGTTTGTATATCTAAAGTGTTTGTCTTTCTTTGTTTGTGTGTCTGAAGTGTTTGTCTATGTTGGTTTGTATGTCTGAAGTGTCTGTCTTTGTTAGTTTGTATGTCTAAAGTGCATGTCTTCCTCTTTTTGTATGTCTGTAGTTTTTATCTTTCTTGGTTTGTATGTTTGAAGTGTCTGTCTTTGTTGGTTTGCATGTCTAAAGTGTTTGTCTTTGTTGGTTTGTATGTCCGATGTGTCTGTCTTTGTTTGTTTGTATGTCTAAAGTACTTGTCTTTTTTTGTTTGTTTGTCTGAAGTGTCTGTCTTACTCTGTTTGTATGTCTAAAGTGTTTGTCTTTGTTAGTTTGTATGTCTGAAGTGTCTGTTTTTGTTGTTTGTATGTATGAAGTGTCTGTCTTTCTCTGTTTGTATGTCTGAAGTATTTGTCTGTGTTGGTTTGTATGTCTAAAGTGTCTGTCTTTGTCGGTTTGTATGTCTAAGGTGCCTGTCTTTGTTGGTTTGTATGTGTGAAGTATCTGTCTTTGTTGCTTTGTATGTCTGAAGTGTTTGTCTTTGTTGGTTTGTATGTCTGAAGTTTCTGTCATTGTTGGTTTGTATGTCTAAAGTGCTTGATTTTCTCTGTTCGTATGTCTGAAGTGTTTGTCTTTGTTGGTTTGTATGTCTGAAGTGTCTGTCTTTGTTGGTTTGTATGTCTAAGAAGCCTGTCTTTGTTGGTTTGTATGTGTGAAGTGTCTGTCTTTGTTGCTTTGTATGTCTGAAGTGTTTGTCTTTGTTGGTTTGTATGTCTGAAGTGTCTGTCATTGTTGGTTTGTATGTCTAAAGTGCTTGTCTTTCTCTGTTTGTATCTCTAAAGTGTTGTCTTTCTCTGTTTGTATGTCTGAAGTGCCTGTTTTTCTCTGTTTGTATGTCTAAAGTGTCTGTCTTTTCTGGTTTGTATGTCTAAAGTGCTTGTCTTTCTCTGTTTGTATGTCTAAAGTGTCTGTCTTTCTCTGTTTGTATGTCTGAAGTGTCTGTCTTTGTTGGTTTGTATGTCTAAAGTGACTCTCGTTTTCTGTTTGTATGTCTGAAGTTTCTGTCTTTGTTGGTTTTTATGTCTAAAGTGCTTGTCTTTCTCTGTTTGTATGTCTAAAGTGTTTGTCTTTGTTGGTTTGCTTGTCTGAAGTGTCTGTCTTTGTTTGTTTGTAGGTCTGAAGTGTGTGTCTTTGTTGGTTTGTATGTGTGAAGTGTCTGTCTTTGTTGGTTTGCATGTCTGAAGTGTTTGTCTTTGTTGGTTTGTATGTCTGATGTGTCTGTCTTTGTTGGTTTAAATGTCTGAAGTGTCTGTCTTTGTTGGTTTTTATGTCTAAAGTGTTTGTCTTTGTTGGTTTGCTTGTCTGAAGTGTCTGTCTTGGTTGGTTTGTATGTCTGAAGTGTTTGTCTTCGTTGGTTTGCTTGTCTGAAGTATCTGTCTTTCTCTGTTTGTATGTCTAAAGTGTCTGTCTTTCTCTGTTTGTATGTCTGAAGTGTTTGTCTGTTGGTTTGTATGTCTGAAGTGTCTGTCTTTGTTGGTTTGTATGTCTAAAGTGCTTGTCTTTCTCTGTTCATATGTCTGAAGTGCCTTTCTTTCTCTGTTTGTATGTCTAAAGTGTGTGTCTTTGCTGGTTTGTATGTCTAAAGTGCTTGTCTGTCTCTGTTTGTATGTCTAAAGTGTCTGTCTTTCTCTGTTTGTATGTCTGAAGTGTCTGTTTTTTTTGGTTTGTATGTCTAAAGTGCTTGTCTTTCTCTGTTTGTATGTCTGAAGTGTCTGTCTTTGTTTGTTTGTATGTCTAAAGTGCGTGTCTTTCTCTCTTTGTATGTCTAAAGTGTTTGTCTTTGATTGGTTCGTATGTCTGAAGTGTCTGTCTTTGTTGGTTTGTATGTCTAAAGTGTTTGTCTTTGTTCATTTGCTTGTCTGAAGTGTCTGTCTTTGTTGGTTTGTATGTCTGAAGTGTTTGTCTTTGTTGGTTTGCTTGTCTGAAGTGTCTGTCTTTGTTTGTTTGTATGTCTGAACTATCTGTCTTTGTTCGTTTGTATGTGTGAAGTATCTGTCTTTGTTGGTTTGTATGTCTGAAGTGTTTCTCTTTGTTGGTTTGTTTGTCTGACGTGTCTGTCTTTGTTGGTTTGTATGTCTAAAGTGTCTGTCTTTGTTGGTTTGTATGTCTAAAGTGTTTGTCTTTGTTGGTTTGCTTGTCTTAATTGTCTGTCTTTGTTGTTTGTATGTCTGAAGTATTTGTCTTTGTTGGTTTGCTTGTCTGAAGTGTCTGTCTTTGTTTGTTTGTATGTCTGCAGTGTCTGTCTTTGTTGGTTTGTATGTGTGAAGTTTCTGTCTTTCTCTGTTTGTATGTCTGAAGTATTTGTCTTAGTTGGTTTGTATGTCTAAAGTGTCTGTCTTTGTTGGTTTGTATGTCTAAGGTACCTGTCTTTGTTGGTTTGTATGTGTGAAGTGTCTGTCTTTGTTGCTTTGTATGTCTGAAGTGTTTGTCTTTGTTGGTTTGTATGTCTGAAGTGTCTGTCTTTGTTGGTTTGTATGTCTAAAGTGCTTGTCTTTCTCTGTTTGTATGTCTGAAGTGACTCTTTCTGTTGGTTTGTATTTCTGAAGTGTCTGTCTTTCTCTGTTTGTATGTCTAAAGTGTCTGTCTTTCTCTGTTTGTATGTCTGAAGTGTTTGTCTTTGTTGGTTCGTATGTCTGAAGTGTCTGTCTTTGTTGGTTTGTATGTCTAAAGTGCTTGTCTTTCTCTGTTCGTATGTCTGAAGTGCCTGTCTTTCTCTGTTTGTATGTCGAAAGTGCTTGTCTTTCTCTGTTTGTATGTATAAAGTGTCTCTCTTTCTCTGTTTGTATGTCTGAAGGGTCTGTCTTATTTGGTTTGTATGTCTAAAGTGCCTTTCTTTCTCTGTTTGTATGTCTGAAGTGTCTGTCTTTGTTGGTGTGTATGTTTAGAGTGCTTGTCTTTCTCTGTTTGTATGGTTGAAGTGTCTGTCTTTGTTGGTTTGTATGTCTAAAGTGCTTGTCTTTCTCTGTTTGTATGTCTAAAGTGATTGTATTTGTTGGTTTGTGTGTCTGAAGTGTCTGTCTTTGTTGGTTTGTATGTTTAAAGTGTTTGTCTTTGTTGGTTTGCTTGTCTGAAGTGTCTGTCTTTGTTGGTTTGTATGTCTGAAGTGTTTGTCTTTGTTGGTGTGCTTGTCTGAAGTGTCTATCTTTGTTTGTTTGTATGTCTGAAGTGTCTGTCTTTGTTGGTTTGTATGTGTGAAGTGTCTGTCTTTGTTGGTTTGTATGTTTGAAGTGTTTGTCTTTGTTGGTTTGTATGTCTGATGTGTCTGTCTTTGTTGGTTTGTATGTCTGAAGTGTTTGTCTTTGTTGGTATGCTTGTCTGAAGTGTCTGTCTTTGTTTTTTGGTATGTCTGAAGTGTCTGTCTTTGTTGGTTTGTATGTGTGAACTGTCTGTCTTTGTTGGTTTTTATGTCTGAAGTGTTTGTCTTTGTTGGTTTGTATGTCTGAAGTGTCTGTCTTTGTTGGTTTGCATGTCTTAAGTGCTTGTCTTTCTCTGTTTTTATGTCTGAAGTGTCTGTCTTTGTTGGTTTGTATGTCTGAAGTGTCTGTCTTTCTCTGTTTGTATGTCTAAAGTGTTTGTCTTTCTCTGTTTGTATGTCTGAAGTGTTTGTCTTTTTTGGTTTGTATGTCTGAAGTGTCTGTCTTTGTTGGTTTGTATGTCTAAAGTGCTTGTCTTTCTCTGTTCGTATGTCTGAAGTGGCTTTCTTTCTGTGTTTGTATGTCTAAAGTGTATGTCTTTGCTGGTTTGTATGTCTAAAGTGCTTGTCTGTCTCTGTTTGTATGTCTAAAGTGTCTGTCTTTCTCTGTTTGTATGTCTGAAGTGTCTGTCTTTTTTAAATTGTATGTCTAAAGTGCTTGTCTTTCTCTGTTTGTATGTCTGAAGTGTCTGTCTTTGTTTGTTTGTATATCTAAAGTGCATGTCTTTCTCTCTTTGTATGTCTAAAGTGTTTGTCTTTGACTGGTTCGTAATTCTGAAGTGTCTGTCTTTGTTGGTTTGTATGTCTAAAGTGTTTGTCTTTGTTCGTTTGCTTGTCTGAAGTGTCTGTCTTTGTTGGTTTGTATATCTGAAGTGTTTGTCTTTGTTGGTTTGCTTGTCTGAAGTGTCTGTCTTTGTTTGTTTGTATGTCTGAACTGTCTGTCTTTGTTCGTTTGTATGTGTGAAGTATCTGTCTTTGTTGGTTTGTATGTCTGTCTGAAGTGTTTGTCTTTGCTGGTTTGTTTGTCTGATGTGTCTGTCTTTGTTGGTTTGTATGTCTGAAGTGTCTGTCTTTGTTGGTTTGTATGTCTAAAGTGTTTGTCTTTGTTGGTTTGCTTGTCTGAAGTGTCTGTCTTTGTTGTTTGTATGTCTGAAGTATTTGTCTTTGTTGGTTTGCTTGTCTGAAATGTCTGTCTTTTTTTGTTTGTATGTCTGCAGTGTCTGTCTTTTTTGGTTTGTATGTGTGAAGTGTCTGTCTTTGTTGCTTTGTATGTCTGAAGAGTTTGTCTTTGTTGGTTTGTATGTCTAAAGTGCTTGATTTTCTCTGCTTGTATGTCTGAAGTGTCTGTCTTTGTTGGTTTGTATGTCTGAAGTGTCTGGCTTTCTCTGTTTGTATGTCTAAAGTGTTTGTCTTTCTCTGTTTGTGTGTCTGAAGTGTTTGTCTATGTAGGTTTGTATGTCTGAAGTGTCTGTCTTTGTTAGTTTGTATGTCTAAAGTGCATGTCTTCCTCTTTTTGTATGTCTGTAGTTTTTATCTTTCTTGGTTTGTATGTTTGAAGTGTCTGTCTGTTGGTTTGCATGTCTAAAGGGTTTGTCTGTTGGTTTTTATGTCTGATGTGTCTGTCTTTGTTTGTTTGTATGTATAAAGTGCTTGTCTTTATTGGTTTGTATGTCTGAAGTGTCTGTCTTTCTCTGTTTGTATGTCTAAAGTGTTTGTCTTTCTCTGTTTGTATGTCTGAAGTGTTTGTCTTTGTTGGTTTGTATGTCTGAAGTGTCTGTTTTTGTTCTTTGTATGTCTGAAGTGTCTGTCTTTCTCTGTTTGTATGTCTGAAGTATTTGTCTTTGTTGGTTTGTATGTCTAAAGTGTCTATCTTTGTTGGTTTGTATGTCTAAGGTGCCAGTCTTTGTTGGTTTGTATGTGTGAAGTGTCTGTCTTTGTTGCTTTGTATGTCTGAAGTGTTTGTCTTTGTTGGTTTGTATGTCTAAAGTGCTTGTCTTTCTCTGTTCGTATGTCTGAAGTGCCTTTCTTTCTCTGTTTGTATGTCTAAAGTGTATGTCTTTGCTGGTTTGTATGTCTAAAGTGCTTGTCTGTCTCTGTTTGTATGTCTAAAGTGTCTGTCTTTCTCTGTTTGTATGTCTGAAGTGTCTGTCTTTTTTGGTTTGTATGTCTAAAGTGCTTGTCTTTCTCTGTTTGTATGTCTGAAGTGTCTGTTTTTGTTCTTTGTATGTCTGAAGTGTCTGTCTTTCTCTGTTTGTATGTCTGAAGTATTTGTCTTTGTTGGTTTGTATGTCTAAAGTGTCTGTCTTTGTTGGTTTGTATGTCTAAAGTGTTTGTCTTTGTTGGTTTGCTTGTCTGAAGTGTCTGTCTTTGTTGGTTTGTATATCTGAAGTGTTTGTCTTTGTTAGTTTGCTTGTCTGAAGTGTCTGTCTTTGTTTGTTTGTATGTCTGAACTGTCTGTCTTTGTTCGTTTGTATGTGTGAAGTATCTGTCTTTGTTGGTTTGTATGTCTGTCTGAAGTGTTTGTCTTTGTTGGTTTGTATGTCTAAAGTGTTTGTCTTTGTTGGTTTGCTTGTCTGAAGTGTCTGTCTTTGTTGGTTTGTATGTCTAAAGTGTCTGTCTTTGTTGGTTTGTATGTCTAAAGTGTTTGTCTTTGTTGGTTTGCTTGTCTGAAGTGTCTGTCTTTGTTGTTTGTATGTCTGAAGTATTTGTCTTTGTTGGTTTGCTTGTCTGAAATGTCTGTCTTTTTTTGTTTGTATGTCTGCAGTGTCTGTCTTTTTTGGTTTGTATGTGTGAAGTGTCTGTCTTTGTTGCTTTGTATGTCTGAAGAGTTTGTCTTTGTTGGTTTGTATGTCTGAAGTGTCTGTCTTTGTTGGTTTGTATGTCTAAAGTGCTTGATTTTCTCTGCTTGTATGTCTGAAGTGTCTGTCTTTGTTGGTTTGTATGTCTGAAGTGTCTGGCTTTCTCTGTTTGTATGTCTAAAGTGTTTGTCTTTCTCTGTTTGTGTGTCTGAAGTGTTTTTCTATGTAGGTTTGTATGTCTGAAGTGTCTGTCTTTGTTAGTTTGTATGTCTAAAGTGCATGTCTTCCTCTTTTTGTATGTCTGCAGTTTTTATCTTTCTTGGTTTGTATGTTTGAAGTGTCTGTCTGTTGGTTTGCATGTCTAAAGGGTTTGTCTGTTGGTTTGTATGTCTGATGTGTCTGTCTTTGTTTGTTTGTATGTATAAAGTGCTTGTCTTTATCTGTTGGTTTGTATGTCTGAAGTGTCTGTCTTTCTCTGTTTGTATGTCTAAAGTGTTTGTCTTTCTCTGTTTGTATGTCTGAAGTGTTTGTCTTTGTTGGTTTGTATGTCTGAAGTGTCTGTTTTTGTTCTTTGTATGTCTGAAGTGTCTGTCTTTCTCTGTTTGTATGTCTGAAGTATTTGTCTTTGTTGGTTTGTATGTCTAAAGTGTCTGTCTTTGTTGGTTTGTATGTCTAAAGTGTTTGTCTTTGTTGGTTTGCTTGTCTGAAGTGTCTGTCTTTGTTGTTTGTATGTCTGAAGTATTTGTCTTTGTTGGTTTGCTTGTCTGAAATGTCTGTCTTTTTTTGTTTGTATGTCTGCAGTGTCTGTCTTTTTTGGTTTGTATGTGTGAAGTGTCTGTCTTTGTTGCTTTGTATGTCTGAAGAGTTTGTCTTTGTTGGTTTGTATGTCTGAAGTGTCTGTCTTTGTTGGTTTGTATGTCTAAAGTGCTTGATTTTCTCTGCTTGTATGTCTGAAGTGTCTGTCTTTGTTGGTTTGTATGTCTGAAGTGTCTGGCTTTCTCTGTTTGTATGTCTAAAGTGTTTGTCTTTCTCTGTTTGTGTGTCTGAAGTGTTTTTCTATGTAGGTTTGTATGTCTGAAGTGTCTGTCTTTGTTAGTTTGTATGTCTAAAGTGCATGTCTTCCTCTTTTTGTATGTCTGCAGTTTTTATCTTTCTTGGTTTGTATGTTTGAAGTGTCTGTCTGTTGGTTTGCATGTCTAAAGGGTTTGTCTGTTGGTTTGTATGTCTGATGTGTCTGTCTTTGTTTGTTTGTATGTATAAAGTGCTTGTCTTTATTGGTTTGTATGTCTGAAGTGTCTGTCTTTCTCTGTTTGTATGTCTAAAGTGTTTGTCTTTCTCTGTTTGTATGTCTGAAGTGTCTGTCTTTGTTGGTTTGTGTGTCTAAGGTGCCAGTCTTTGTTGGTTTGTATGTGTGAAGTGTCTGTCTTTGTTGCTTTGTATGTCTGAAGTGTTTGTCTTGGTTGGTTTGTGTGTCTGAAGTGTCTGTCATTGTTGGTTTGTATGTCTAAAGTGCTTGTCTTTCTCAGTTTGTATGTCTGAAGTGACTCTTTCTGTTGGTTTGTATGTCTGAAGTGTCTGTCTTTCTCTGTTTGTGTGTCTAAAGTGTCTGTCTTTCTCTGTTTGTATGTCTGAAGTTTTTGTCTTTGTTGGTTTGTATGTCTGAAGTGTCTGTCTTTGTTGGTTTGTATGTCTAAAGTGCTTGTCTTTCTCTGTTCGTAAGTCTGAAGTGCCTGTCTTTCTCTGTTTGTATGTCTAAAGTGTCTCTCTTTCTCTGTTTGTATGTCTGAAGGGTCTGTCTTATTTGGTTTGTATGTCTAAAGTGCCTTTTTTCTCTGTTTGTATGTCTGAAGTGTCTGTCTTTGTTGGTGTGTATGTCTGAAGTGTCTGGCTTTCTCTGTTTGTATGTCTAAAGTGTTTGTATTTGTTGGTTTGTATGTCTGAAGTGTCTGTCTTTGTTGGTTTGTATGTTTAAAGTGTTTGTCTTTGTTGGTTTGCTTGTCTGAAGTGTCTGTCTGTGTTGGTTTGTATGTCTGAAGTGTTTGTCTTTGTTGGTGTGCTTATCTGAAGTGTCTGTCTTTGTTTGTTTGTATGTCTGAAGTGTCTGTATTTGTTGGTTTGTATGTCTGAAGTGTCTGTCTTTGTTGGTTTGTTTGTTTGAAGTGTTTGTCTTGGTAGGTTAGTATGTCTGATTTGTCTGTCTTTGTTGGCATTCTCTTTGAGTGCAATCATCTCCGGGGATCTCAATCTCGCATATCCACCATCATAAGAGTTGAATTTTTTTGATACTCCAAAGAAGTTTAATTTCTTACTATCATGACAATGCACGCAAATATTTCCCAATAGTGCTACCACTTGTACTTGTTTCATAGTTCAATTACTTCTCATTGTCAGCATACAATACTACAAGAACACTATCATGTGAACACACTTTCTTAAAATGCTTCATCCTCACTTTTTATAGATACAACTTATGTGTTTATCGTTCCACTGCGTAAAAAATACTGGTTTAATACATGCAATAAACTAGGTAGTGTCGATAACCGGCCAAGGAGTACCAGTGGGAAAGCCGCATCATGTCTCTGAGCAAGCATAGAGTGCAATTGTTAGAGCCGTAAGTATTATTAGCTCAGATTTTAGGGAAATAGAATTATTTTCGATTCAAAAATAGACTTAAGTTTCACATTTGAACCAGAGAATTGTATTTTCCATAATTTTCTTACAAAAAACTAGAGTTTACGGTCAAAAACCCTTATTAGCTCAGATTTTACGGAAATAGTTTTATTTTTCGATCCAAAAACAGACTTAAGTTTCACATTTGAACCAGAGAATTGTATTTTCCGTATTTTTCTTACAAAAAACTAGTTTACGGTCAAAAACCCTTATTAGCTCAGATTTTACAGAAATAGTTTATTTTTCGATCCATAACTGCACTTAAGTTTCATATTTGAAGCAGAGAATTGTATTTTCCATAATTTTCTTACAGAAAAACTAGAGTTTACGGTCAAAAACCCTTATTAGCTCAGATTTTAGGGAAATAGTTTTATTTTCGATTCAAAAATAGACTTAAGTTTCACATTTGAACCAGAGAATTGTATTTTCCATAATTTTCTTACAAAAAACTAGAGTTTACGGTCAAAATCCCTTATTAGCTCAGATTTTATAGAAATAGTTTATTTTTCGATCCATAACTGGACTTAAGTTTCACATTTGAACCATAGAATTGTATTTTCTCTAATTTTCTTACAAAAAAATTGAGTTTACAGTCAAAAACCCTTATTAGCTCAGATTTTACTGAAATAGTTTTATTTTTTTTATCCAAAAATAGACTTAAGTTTCACATTTGAACCAGAGAATTGTATTTTCCATAATTTTCTTACATAAAAAACTAGAGTTTATGGTCAAAACCCATATTAACTCAGATTTTACGGAAATAGTTTATTTTTATAGGTTTCAGACAACACCCGCCTATGAGAGACTAATACCCATCCCCCCCAAAACACTTTTCAGCCATTTCTTGTTAAAATTTTTTATTTCAAGTCTTTCACACGGGTTTTTCTCTAGTAACTCGGCCCACAGTTGGAGGGTGTTTTCCCCATTTTTCGATAGTCAGGCAATTTTCTCAAGCTCATAGCTTTGGATTGGTAACACTAAAGTTAATGAATCCTAAATCTTTGGAAATAGCCTCTATTTCTGCCCGTTTAAGTTTTGATGTTGCTCCTTACTTTAAGTTGAAGAAACTTTTTATAATTTAATTTCTGATCGCAGGGGGGTGAGCCACGGTTGAAGTTGTTTTTATGTAAAAATATCCTTCCCCTCTTCCATGGAGAATTCCCCCCTCAAGACAATACCATTCCTGTGGACTTTTGAAGGGTGTTTCCCCATTTTTCGATAATCAGGCAATTTTCTCAAGCTCATAGCTTTTGACTGACAAAACTAAAGTTAATGAATCCTGAATCTTTGGAAATAGCCTCTATTTCTGCCCGTTTAAGTTTTGATGTTGCTCCTTACTTTCAGTTGAAGAAACTTTTTATAATTTAATTTCTGATCGCTATAATAATAAAGCGACGCGCTCATTTTCTAATTTAAAAATTTGAGGAGCAAATCCCTAAGACAAAAGAGCAAAAATTTAATTTAGAAGTTAGCTTACGTCTCCGGAAAAAAAAATCGGTAAAATTTCCCTCTAAAAATTTCACCCCTGGAAACCCCCATCCTCATGTAAAATTAATCCCCATACAAAGCTCAGAAAAGTCAAAAATAGCAAGCTACCTATCCCAAATCATAGGTTTCAGACAACACACGTCTATGAGAGACTAATACCCATCTCCCCCAAAACACTTTTCATCCATTTCTTGTTAAAAATTAACAAAAGGGTTAAAATTTAATTTAAAAGTTAGCTTACGTCTCCGGAAAAAATTTAATTTGTAAAATTTCCCCCAGAAAAATTTCACCCCTGGAAACCCTCCTCCTCATGTAAAATTACTCCCCGTACAAAGCTCAGAAAAGTCAAAAATAGCAAGCCAACCATCCCAAATCATAGGTTTTAAACAACACACGCCTATGAGAGACTAATACCCATCTCCCCCGAAACACTTTTCAGCCATTTCTTGTTAAAAATTAACAAAAGGGCTAAAATTTAATTTAAAAAGTTAGCCTACGTCTCCAGAAAAAAAATCGGTAAAATTTCCCCCTGAAAATTTCACCCCTGGAAACCCTCCTCCTCATGTAAAATTAATCCCCGTAAAAAGCTCAGAAAAGTCAAAAATAGCAAGCCACCCGTCCCAAATCATAGGTTTCAGACAACACACGCCTATGAGAGACTAATACCCACCCCCACCCCCCTCTTCAAAAAAACACTTTTCAGTCATTTCTTGTTAAAAATTAACAAAAGGGCTAAAATTTAATTTAAAAAGTTAGCTTACATCTCGGGGATTAAAATCGGTAAAATTCCCCCTGAAAATTTCACCCCTGGAAATCCCCTCCTCATGTAAAATTAATCCCCGTACAAAGCTCAGAAAAGTCAAAAATAGCAAGCCCTCCATCTCAAATCATAGGTTTCAGATAACACACGCCTATGAGAGACTAATACCTATCTCCCCCAAAACCCTTTTCAGCTATTTCTTGTTAAAAATTAACAAAAGGGCTAAAATTTTATTTAAGAAGTTAGCTTACGTCTCCGGAATTAAAATCGGTAAAATTCCCCCCTGAAAATTTCACCCCTGGAAATCCCCTCCTCATGTAAAATTAATCCCCGTACAAAGCTCAGAAAAGTCAAAAATAGCAAGCCACCCATCCCAAATCATAGGTTTCAGACAACACACGCCTATGAGAGACTAATACCCATTTCCCCC
Source organism: Artemia sinica (assembly GCA_027921565.1). Lineage (NCBI taxonomy): Eukaryota > Metazoa > Arthropoda > Branchiopoda > Anostraca > Artemiidae > Artemia > Artemia sinica. The sequence continues at coordinate 9,852,711 of CM051274.1, forward strand.
AAAACACTTTTCAGCCATTTCTTGTTAAAAATTAACAAAAGGGCAAAAATTTAATTTAAAAAGTTAGCTTACGTCTCCGGAAAAAAAATCGGTAAAATTCCCCCGTGAAAATTTCACCCCTGGAAACCCTCCTCCTCATGTAAAATTAATCCCCTCACAAAGCTCAGAAAAGTCAAGCCCTCCGTCCCAAATCATAGGTTTCAGACAACACACGCCTATGAGAGACTAATACCCATCTCCCCCAAAACACTTTTCAGCCATTTTTTGTTAAAAATTAACAAATGGGCTAAAATTTAATTTAAAAGTTAGCTTACGTCTCCAGAAAAAAAAAATCAGTAAAATTTCCCCCTGAAAATTTCACCCCTGGAAACCCTCCTCATGTAAAATTAATCCCCGTACAGAGCTCAGAAAAGTCAAAAATAGCAAGCCACCCATCCCAAATCATAGGTTTCAGACAACACACGCCTATGAGAGACTAATACCCATCCCCCCAAAACACTTTTCAGCTATTTCTTGTTAAAAAATTTTATTTCAAGTCATTCACACGGGTTTTTCGCTAGCAAGTCGGCCCACAGTACAGCACTATAAGTACTCTAAGAGATCCTTCTGCCATCACCCCACCACTTTTGTATTATACGGAACACATCGAAGAAGTAAAGCTATCCGTTATTACAATTCTTTTCTTGGCATGTACATTCCTCTTAGTATCAACTTCTTCGTATAGTGTAACGTTAAACTATTTTAAATTGACAACGCTGTTCAAACACCACTTATGTATTATACAGTACACATCGAAGAAGTAAAGCTAGGTCAAGTCGTATTTTTTTCCGGCCTTCCATCATCAGATATGCTGGTTCAATTACACATGCACTGGAAGAGCCAATGATCACTTAGATTGCTATGTTCCAGGGCAAGGGGCTATCTTAACTGATAGTCCTCAATTCGCGAATCCCTAACCCCTTTTTTGCAAATGTCAATCAAACAATTCTGATTGTAGCGTCCAATTTTTTAATAACAAACTACTCTCGAGTTACACTCCAATCCGCAAATCCCTTACTCCTTTTTTGCAAATGTCAATCAAACAATTCTGATTGCAACATCCAATTTTTTAATAACAAACTACTCTCGAGTTAAGGCAATCTTCCAAATAACATGTGTGCCCGCTCTATAGCTAAAGATCGCTTTTTAAAATGTCTACTCTTGTGCAATTCTTATCAATAACAAAAACCGTGCCAGCTTTTTAAAATGTGAATGTCTAAATATAGTGTCAAAGGCATGGGTTTTTCTTGTCACATTTCATGTACCGTTCATATTGTATACACTATTATCTTGTACCATTTCTTGTACTGTTTCCATCAATACATGCCTTACTACTGATGTGTTTCGTGAAATGGTGGGTGTGAAAGAGGTGTTAGTTGCCTTCCAATCACTTTCGACTATTAAAAGGGCAAAATCCACTCCGATTTCCAATTGAATGAGCCATTTTCGAAGTTTCTACGGCAACGTCTTCGATACGAATTGTCCATGATCTAAAGGAAATAAAATTATACATTGTACCAAAATCGCTCTTATATGTCCCCAGGGCATAACTTACAAACCTTGCCCTGAAAGCTGTGGGAGAGTGTCCTCCTCAAAAACATAATTTCTATCTGGAAATCATCTACGCTGAAAAAAATGGCCATCTCAAAATTTCGACTGGATGTGTTTCGGGAAATAGTGGGCATGGAAGGGGCGTTAGTTCCCTTTCAACTATTAAAAAGGGCACAAGCCACTCCAATTTCCAATTGAATGATTCCTTTCCAATTGAATGAGCCTGATCTAAAGGAAAAAAATAATAAATAATACATTGTGTCAACATCGGTCTTATATGCCCCCAGGGCATAATTTAAAACCCTTGCCCTGAGGGTTGTGGGGGAGTGTCCTCCTCAGAAACATATTTTCTATCTAGAAATAGACTACGCTGAACAAACTGACTATCTCAAAATTTTGAGAGTATGTGTTTAGGAAATGATAAGCGGGGGGGGGGGGGGGCTAGTTGCCCTCATATCACTTTTGACTATTAAAAAGGGCACTAGCTACTCCAAATTCCAATCGAATGATGCCTTAGTAGTAAGTATATATGGAATTCTGATGCCCGTATAGCAATTCCCATGGCACCTTTCCAAGGCAGATTACCAGACTGGTTATTTGGCAAGGTATAATGTAGTCAAACATGTTTTGAGAGTATGATCGTAATTATATAACTTAAGCAGACAGGTTTTTTTTCTGTTTTTGTTGTCAATTGCACAATGAATGTGCATCGTGAGTTCACGTGCACATTTGTCTTAAAAAACTGGTATGTTATAAAGTAGTCAAACATGTTTTGAGAGCACGCACGAAATTATGTAACCCAACATCTGTTTTTATTCGTCCTTGAAATAATGTATAAAATGTTCATGCACTACAATTTAATTTTCATTATGTTTTAACATATCGAGCATAGTACACTGAATATTATTAACTTTGAAACAATGGATCCGTCAATTGTCAATGTGAGTACAGCTTATTAAATTTCTTAATTTATTTCCAGATAAAAAGCATTTACCAGTAAATTCTAATTTCAGGGGTACTTAGCCCCCCTCCCCCCACCCCCAAAAATAAAAACCCATACAATAGTATACTCTTTAGAAAACGCGTTAGAAAACGCTTTTTCCTTTATGTAAACAAAAACCACCCCCACCCTGCTCTGTAGAAATAGTTATTTCGTTCAAAAATGTCCTTTTTTCCAGTTATCCAAAATCTTTTTCCGATCTAAATAGAAGCAACTGTGTTACAAGAAACGGTCACTTTTGGAGAACAGGCTTCGCAAGCTCATGTTATCACAGAGATTAAAACCATATGTGCTTATAATTACAGAAAAGGGTCCTTTTTGGAACCAAACTTCAAACGTGTCATATCTGAAAACAAAAGCTTGGTGATTAAGACGGGCTTTGTCTAATTCTAGTCAGAAACTCAGAATTGATTGATAGGGGGCAAGATAAATAACAATGCCACAGCTTTCTGGTGACTCTTTTTTTTATCTTTACTTGGTGGCCATTCAAAAAGCGAGGATTTCTGTTAAATAAATAATTCTTGTACCTTTTAAAATAGCTTTACGGGGTTTGAGAGACTCTGTTGTTTATTCTGTGTGATTTTTTCTTTACTTGGTGGCCATTCAAAAAGCGAGGATTTCTGTTAAATAAATAATTCTTATACTTTTTAAAATAGCTTTATGGGGTTTGAGAGACTCTATTGTCTTATACCGTGTGATTTTTTTTTTACTTGGTGGCCATTCAAAAAGCGAGGATTTCTGTTAAATAAATAATACTTGTACCTTTTAAAATAGCTTTAGGGGGTTTGAGAGACTCTGTTGTTTTATTCTGTTTTATTCTAAAGTGCTAAGACATTCTAGAGTGCTACAAACACTAGAATAAACTTTAGAGGGCAATTTATCTGTAAAAGAGGGCTTATTATTTCCTTACTAAATTTTTCTTCTTTTTTAAGGATGTGGAGGTGGATTCATACAATTACTTTCCCCCGAAAAGAGACCAAGATGGGGTGATATCACATCGATGCAAGCTGAAAGACCATCCATCATCAGATATGCTAGCTCCATTACAAGTTCTCTGGACCAGCCAGGAGCCTCTTAAGCCAGTGTCAGCTCTGCACAAACCTCTTTGCAACCTTGCAGAAAATTCAAGAGGGAATGGATAGATTCTCATAATGCATCAGCCTCATCTAATCAAGATTAGGAGGTCACTCCCTATCAAGAATTGCCAGGCCCTTCACGACCAATGCAAGGCGAGAATGATGTGGCCCCTACAGCTCTGAACATGCAAGCTGCAAATTTAAATATGAGTTTTCAAATATTGTTCCTCGCTAATGATTCTTTTTCCCAAGTCAATTTGAAGGAGTGTGTGAGCGGTGCATGCGCCACGTCTACTCGATAATTCATAGAGATAGTATAATGAATAGTGTAAATTCAATAACGACATAATGATTGAATGGCATATATTTATTTCAATATCATTATTTCTTATGTTTGATCCGGGTGGTGAAATTTTTTCAATATACATATCAACTGAATTGTATTTTAATGCTGATTTTGAATATCTTTAATTATTTCGTTTACCTTAATCTATCAAAAGTTATGAGAAAATTAAGAATTTTTGAAGTAGAAATTCTGATATCACGTAATTTGTTTCCGCAGCGCGTTCAGAGACATTCTATCTGACACTGTTTCGGCAGCGAGTTATAGGCTAATGGAATATATATATAGGGGTTAGAAACATAATTTCAACCTGTAAGAATATTTCAGCGTGTGTGCGCATGTGTGTGTGTGTGTGTGTGTGTGTGTGTGTGAACGTGTGTGCGTGTGTGTGTGTGTGCATGTGTGTGTGTGTGTGTGCGCATGTGTGTGTGTGCGCATGTGTGTGTGCGCATGTGTGTGTGTGTGTGTGCGCATGTGCATGTGTGCTATTAACAAAATTTGTAATTCATTATTCACTTGTTTTATAAATAATGCTATAAGCAAAAATTTGTAATTTATTATGCATTTGTTTGATAAATTCGAATCCAATTAAGAAAAAAAAGTGTGCTATAATTGTGATAAAACTTTCGTCAAAGAAAAAAAAACTTAATACATTCATTTTCGAGTTTCAGGGGGAAGCTATGAAAACTTCTGCCTTCCCTGGTCCGGGACTTCAAAGTATCATGGGTAATTGTCCCCTCTCACCGGATGATGCTAGTGAAGGTATGTCATTTAATATCCCCCTGGATTTTCAATTTACAGCTGAAGAAATGGACAGTCTTATGCAAATTGTTGGACCTAATTTTTCCGGGGACATTTTTGACGATAGTTTTATAATTAGTGAATTGGGTCCTGTGCAAATAGGTGCAGGACATGAAAATAGTGCCATGTCCTTGGAACTACGTGAATTTTATTTGTTAGAGTCTGCTCCAGGTCACTTACAAACATATAGGGTATATTTTAACCCTCCTGAAGAAAACGTGATTGACGGTAGGGTCATTTTAACAGACCATGTAAATGTTCTCCATAGCTACATCGACAGAATTCGAGCACAAATTGAGATTCAGATTCAGAAATGGGGGGGTCAAGGGGGGATTAAAGCATCAGTAAATCAAAAAGTTTATTTACAAAAGGGAACATATGGGGATATTTTTTATTTTCATTTTTCAACTGGCAATCAAACTTTTTACCCTGGTCTAAATGAATTTGAGAGCAACTTTTTCAACTGGGTAAATCAATTAATTTCGACTTTGGACACGTTTAACAAGAGGGGAAGTGGGTCCACCATTTTATACATTGAACACATGGATCTGAATCTCAGTAGATTTAAAAAAACTTTATTTTAAGGGGGGCAGGGGGTATTCGACGAACAAAATGCCACCCAGATTTGTCGGCTACCAAAGGAGTTCAAAGTTTCAATTTTGAAACGGGGCTGCAATGCTTTAATTATGCATTTTTAGCAGCAGCCCATAAAACATTAAGAATAGATTCAACAATGAAAAATCTCGACAGCCTTGCTCGTAACGGTGAAGAAAATTTCCCTAAAGTAAATTTTGACTGTTTAGAGGGGAAGTATCCGGTGTCCTTGAAAGAGAAAACCATATTTGAAAAAGCAAATGAAAATCTTGGGTTGGGGGTGGTTGTTCTCCAGTATGACACGGAATTTGTAAATGGGGAAAGAAACCAAATAAAAAAGTGGTTTTGTATTCAGTTAGGACACCGATGGAGGATAATGTTCAAAATTGGGTTTGGGTTATTTATGAGCCTCCCAAAGATGTAAATTCCTATGGTCATTTTTTCCCCGTTACAGCAAAAAGTCGACTCCTATCCCAAGGCACGAAGAAAGGAGAATGTCTCTATTGCCCCATGTGCATTTCCTCATTTAGATCTGAGCGAACATTCTCGGATCACATGGGGCATTGCAAAATTCATGGCAATCAACGAATAGAAATGCCGGCAGAAGGCAAAGATACTATACAATTTAAAAATTTTCAAAATTCCCTGCTACAAGCTGATAAAGTATCTTTGGACTGTGAATCAAGACTGGTGGAGGTATCAGACCCCTCAAGGCCAAATATAGTCAAGGAACACAAACTAGTTGCGTGTTCTTATGCGCATGCCCGTCGAGATTCCAATAATAAAATGTAGTTGGCAGTTTTTTTTGGCTATGGATGAGGAGGGTAGTATGGAAAAGTTATTGCTATCTTTAATAAAAACAGCAAACGCCGCAATTTCACGATTGCGTCACACCAACTACCCAATGACATTATCAGATAAGGAGCAACTGGCACTAGAAAAGGGGACCATTTGTTGGGTTTTTAGAGGTGTTCTTGCCCCAAAAGACGCGGTCCAGGATCATAATCACCTTATTGATCCCAATTCAACGGGAAAAAGTAACTTTCGGGGGTGGGCTCACAATTCATGTAATTTAAAAATTAAACAGCAACTCTTTCTTCCGGTTTTTATACATAACTCTAACTACGATCTGAAAAATCTGCTACCAGCAATGGCACATCTTCAAAGAAATGAAACAGTGGATGATGCTTGGGTGATAGACAGCTTTTCCTACAAAATCATTCCTAAATCATCGGAAAAGTTGCTTGTTTTGGAATTATGTGGAAATTTGCTGAAGACGACGTTGAGTACACGAATAAAATTCGCTTTTTAGATTCCTACAGTTTTTTCCCCAAATCATTGAGCGAATTAATTCAAGTGCAGAAAAACGATGACGGCTGCAACGCTTTCCCCCTTCTCAAGCAACAATTTCCAAATGATTTATATGATTTGTTGATGGTCAAGGGCATATATCCTTATGATTATTATTGTTCCATGTCGAGATTCGCCGAGGAAACTATTCCTTCAATTGAATCGTTTTACGACAGTCTACACGATCGTAGGTGCACCCCCGATGAATACAGTTTTGCTAAGAAAAGTGTGGGCAGAGGGAGGGTGTAAAAAATGGGTTTGACTACTGCAAGCTGTATTTGTCGAGTGATGTGTTAACTTTGTTAGACATTATGTGTAAAATACGGACAAAATCTATGGGGAATTAAATCTTGATTTGGGCTATTATTTTTCATCTCCTCATCTGGTGATGGACTTCATCCTAAAAATTAGTGAGGAAAAAATTGGGATAATCACAGACATTGATCAGCACCTGTTCATCGAAAGGTCAATGAGGGGTGGATACGTTTTTCAAGGGGATTGTATCTTGGAAACTGATCCAACTGGAGAGAAGACGGGGACAAAATCGGATGCAGTTTTCCTTGATATGAATTCTCTCTACCCCTCGGCCATGTCCCATTATGCGCTACCTTGCGGTGACTATAAATGGCTCAATGACCCTCAAGCTCCCCATTTCCCAACATTGACGACGACAGTGTTGGGGAGAAGGGACCGGTTGGATGGTTTTTTGAAATTGATGGGGAGATACCAGTTGAGCTTCAAGATTCAGTAAAGGATTTTGTTTTCCCATGCATCAATAGAACTGTGACTAGGGACTCTTTGAGCCCCCGCAATAGGCGTTTAGTCGAGGTGGACGGATTGTATTGGTCACCTTCAAAACAAAAACTTATTGCTGACCTTCTGCCGAAAAAAATATTGTTTTACATCATGTGGCTTTAAAATAGATATGCAACAACGGTTTCAACGTCACAAAGGTTCACAGAGCACTCCAGTTTAGCCAAAAACCATATCTGAAAACGTTTGTTGACACTTTTGTCAAGAAACGTTCTGAAGCACAAACGAAAGCCGAAAAAGAAATTTATAAGCTCATTTTGAATTCGGCTTTTGGTAAAAATGTCTGAGAGTGTTCGCAATAGGAAACGTTGTGACGTCGTGACCGATTCCAAACAATGTGCTCGAATTATTGCCGATCCAAACTACACTTCCTTCACAATCATTGGCCCGGACATGGTACTATTGAATAGAAAAAAAAGACGCATTGTCCTGAATAAAAATATTGCTGCAGGCAGTACGATCTTGGAGATCTCTAAAAAGCTCATGTTGGAATTCCACTACAATGTGGCTAGGGTACAGTGGCCGGAAAAGGGGCAAGTAGAGGTCTGCTACGGGGACACGGATTCTCTGCTGTTAAAAGTAAAAACCCCAAATCTAATTGATGATTTGGCGCACGGTGAAATTATCAGCTCACGGATGGACGACACCAATTGGAGTGGGCTTTACCCAGAGCTAGTGAAACGTCGGGTGCCAAATGAGCTTTTATTTTTTAAATCAGAAACGGGAAGCGACATGATTTCCCGTGGTGTGTTTGTAAGTCCGAAGGTGTACTTTATACAGACACACGACAATGAAATCAAGAAACGTTGCAAAGGAGTACCCACGCGCTATGTGGATAAGAATTTTGACATGGACATCTGTAGGAATTGTATTGTTCAAAATACAATTCCACGAGCCAAATTGCTGGCAATTCGCTCTCTCAACTACAGAAACCTTACTGTAAATGTAGAAAAAATTGCCATGAGTACCATCTCCGACAAGGTCTATGTTTGTCAAGACGGTGTGACTACCCTCCCCCTTGGGCACTATTTAACTTCAGACCGGGGCCGAATGTGTTATCCATAGGGAAAGTCTCGGTTTGAATAAAGTCCAGTAAAATTTTCCCAAAACCTTTGGGGGGGGGCCTCGCGGCCTTTGGCGGGGGGGGGGGGGCTCGCGGTCCGGGGGGGGGGGGCGGCTGTCAGCGGAGGGGGGGCGCACTGCCAGCAACTACCAAAGTTATCTTTTTTTTTTACTTAGAGCAGATTTTTTGTGCTTTTGTAAATTACATGTTTCATTGAAACTAAAAGGTGATATTATTTTAAGTGCTTTATTCTAATAAATGTTGTATTTTTCTATAAATAAATAAACCAAAAAACTGTATTTATTTAAGTGTTTTTTTTTTTCTCTCTGTGCCTGTGTAAATGTTGTATTTTTTATTATAAATGAATTTGAAAAAAAATGTATTTTTTTCATGTTTAATGTGCTTTTTTTTCAATGTAGTATTTTTTAAGTATTGTTACTTTTTTATGCATATAATAAAAGAAAATATGATTCTTTATTCGTCTTCTTCTTATTATTATTATTATTCTTGAACGGAGTAGTAGTAGTAGTAGGGAAATTATTTAGTCATTAGACAACTATGGTCTACAGCTAGTTGTCCAGGTGAACTATTGAAGGGAACATGTATCAATTTAAAAACACCATTCAGATCGTTTCTGTTTGGGCCCTCAATGTCGGGCAAAACAACACTCTTAACTAAAATAATTAAAAATGCGATAAAATGTTTGTGGAAAAGCCGAAAAAAATCTACTATTGTTACAGCATTTGGCAGGAGTCATACGATAAAATAAAAGCAATTGCTGCCACGACGGGATTGGTGCAGATACAGTTCATACAGGGACTTGATGTTTTCAACATTATTGAACCAAAACCTTGGCTGATCATTGACGATCTGGCTGAATCTATTGAACAATGGTCCCAGGAAATGCTGCAATTGTTCACCGTTCGCTCTCATCATGAACAGATTTCCGTTACTCTGGTTCTACACAATCTCTTTCATCAGAGCAAATGTATGCGAACACTTGCATTGAACTGCACCTACTATATCATCTACAGAGTTGTTCGTGATTCTAGCTCGCTAATAACTCAATAAACAAATCTATCCAGGTGCCCCCAAATTTCTGCTCTCAGCATACAATCAGGCAACTAATAAACCCCAAGGTTATATCCTATTGTATCTTAATCAAAATACACCCGAGGATCTGCGTGTAGTCAAAGATATTTTTGACAACGAAATTACAGTATATCTCCCCGTGAAGTCTAAAAAGACCTATTAGTCGGTATCATGACACTGAAGAAACTACATGAAAATAGACATCTGTTTTCAGTTCTAAGCACTTCAAAACCCTCACTTAGGAAAGCCATACTCAAAGATGGTATTGACAATGATTTCATTAATCTAATATCTGAACTTTGTTTAAATTTGACTGAGGGTAATGTTCAACTGCCAGAAGTAGTTAAGCAACAGGCAAAGCAACATCGTTCCATTGTACGTACATTGGCCTCTAAAAAGAAAGGAAAGAATTTTAAAAAGAAACGACTTCTTCAGGCGGGCGGTAGCTTTTTCACACTTTTACTACCGATAATTGCAGCACTTGTAAACTGTTTTCTCTAGATGGCAAAACCCTATAAATTGACTCCAATAGAACTCGCTCTCTCACCCGTGGAACACTTTGAGAACAATCTGAGTAAATTCATTGACAACGAGAATATTGAGGATGATAAAAAACTGCTTTTACTTCAAGATGCACTTCGCCGAATGGACAAACATAATCCCTATCGTGTGAAGGCCACTGCTGCTGCTGCTATTGATCACAAAAAAAAATCATCTCCTCAAGAGTCTGCTGGAACACAATTAAAGAAGGAAGAATTGGATTCAATTGTATTGAAAATTGGAAATCTAATGCCCCACTCATATCGTGAACAAAGTAAACGACTCCTAACCTATCTCAAGGAAAGTGGTCAAGATCATATTCAAGTTGAGAGCAATGGGAAAGGGATTATAATTCAGGACAAGAGCTATAATCTACTTGCTTTAATCTATGATATGGTTACAAATCGTAAAGGACTATTATCATTTGACACTCATCTATACAACTTTCTAAATACATTAAACTTCCCCAAAAATCTTATTAGCAATAGACAAATTCTAAAAAAATTAAATGAACATGCATCAACATCAACAGCAACAAACAACACCATTAAAATATGAAGAAGAAGAAGAAGATTTTAAATCAGTTTTGGAAAATACTAGCACACCACTGATAGCTAGACAAAAGCGAAGACGTATCAAGTCAGCGTCACCACTACCACCACCAACCGCCAGTATACAAAAGGGTAGCGGACGTTACACAACGTGTTTACGTTCAAAATGGTTGAAGTTTCTGAAAGGTGTTTATGAAAATATTGGTGAGGCGGGGAGTTTAAGTTCCCCCGCCACTCTTTCCAAGGTCACTGGTGTTCACACTAAAAGTGTACAAGACTATCTACAAAATGAATCAAGTTACACTCTGCATAGAAATCATAGACTTCGTGCTAATCAATATCGAAAAACTAAAGCCTTTTACCCATTGCATATAGTGCAAGCAGATCTCCTGACTCTAGATGAGATTCAAAGACGTCACAATACACCGTACAAGTACATTCTACTTGCAATCAGTGTTTTTAGTCGCTATGCATATGCAATTCCATTGCGATCAAAGAGAGGCGTTGAAGTTGCTCAGGCCATTGAAAGTATTCTCGAACAGGATTCATATAAAAAAATTCAAACGGATCGTGGTAGTGAATTTGTTAATCCCCATGTTGCAAAAGTACTAGTGAAATATAGTACACTGCTCCATCATAGTCATAGTCCTGTAAAGGCTGCATTGGCCGAACGATTGATAAGAACTATTCGACTTTTAATTTCAAGATATTGTACATTGAAAGATACACCGGCTTTTATTCATGATTTAGATAAAATCATGTTGATGTATAATCAACGACCTCATCGATCATTATCCAACTCTACGCCAACCGAAGTTCATCATTCTGATCATGATACAATTGACACCTTTCTTAAACAGTATTATAATTAAACGATTGTCAAGAAGAGAAATAAATTCAATGTTGGTGATATTGTTCGAATTAATAGGACAACTAATGTTTTTGAAAATGGGAATTACTTGTGGTCCACCGAACTTTTTAAAGTGGCAAAAATCCTAGACACTAAACCCATATTTTATCGTTTGCGCGATACCAAAGATGAAGAGATTCTCGGCAGCTTTTATGACTATGAACTACAAAAGGTTAAAAATAATAGTGAAATCTATCAAATTGAAAAGATATTAAAGACTCGTACTCGCAGGGGTAGGAAACAGTTACTTGTTCGGTGGCTAGGATACAACTCTGATTTTGATTCTTGGATCGGTCTTGAAGATATAGATAATGCCCAATGATTTCTATGTAACTTTCATGTCCAATGTTTCCGATCCTCTCTACAACGACTTGAATAGAACAAGTGATTTTTGGACGAAACTCTCCCCCCGCCATCAAGTTTGATGGTGCGTATGAAGTGGCTCTTGTCGACTGTATTCTCAAAAATACCTACGACATCCTGAGAAAGGATCGCGAATATGAAATAAAAATTAGACCCCATGATTGGCCACTCATTAGCGATCAACATGATGATTGGCACTCGTTAACAATCGAGAAAAATTGAAAAGATCAATTCATTTGAATATCCATATGTTGTATTACCCTACGAGGAGCTCACCTGTATGAATGATTTATGTTGTACTATCAATAAAAGAATTTCCGCTCGTAAAAAAGGAGCTTTTCATTTCAACTATTCAAAGGAGGAGGGCAAGATCTACATTAGTTCACCTATTGCCAATAAAAAGGTTATTCTCAATGATAACCTAAAGGATGTTCTTGGCTTTAAGCTCAATATAATCAACGGTAAAAGTGCCGGAAACACTAATTTCATATTTGCTGACTACCCACCTGCCTTCTCCACGGACACTTGTATATTTCTCTACGCTTCATTTGTGGAAACATCTCGGGTTGGTAATTCAAATGTTCCCCTCCTACGAGTTCTTGAACGAAAAACCAATCAAGAACATATTCACCACTACAATATAAAGCATCTTCAGTATATTCCCGTAAACACTTCCTATTTGGAACTCTGTCAGTTAACACTAAGAACTGAACTAGGTGATCCTCTAGCAATTTCAAAAGGCTTAGCAGTGATTACATGTACTTTTCGACCCATTGTCGGCGACAGCAGAATCACCTAAAAGGAACAATAGAAGAATTCCATTTGTCTGCCCCGATATCGATTGCTATGTTGGTGCTTTGAGTCCACGTCAAATAGGCAATGGATTGGACTACTACAAGGGTCGTACTACAATGTCTGGCTATGGTCTTGGTAGCTGGTTTGCTAGGCTATTTCGTTTTGCACTACCCCTTGCCAGAAAATATCTTCTGCCTGCTGCATCAAATTTTACTGCCTCCACAATACAGGACTGGGGGTCGGGCAAGAATTTCAAGGAGAGTGCTAAGGAAAATATTAGATCTTCAGCAAGAGTCGTTGGTGAGCAATTATAATCTCGACAAAATGGGGGAGGGATTGAAAAGGATGCGTGCACGTCATTCACTCATCAGTCTCCACCCAGGCGGGAAGCGAAGGACATCAACAAGGACTTTAAGGAATAAAACAAGGAAGACCAATAAGCAGAAGAAGAAAAAGAAAAAGATTGTTAGATCAAAGGAGGATTTCTTCTCTTAAGATGACTTATCTCCCCCACAAGGAAGCATATCCATCAATTAGTTCCTCATTGAATCTATTCAATGTTGAAAATGTTGATGTCAGTGTCAAGTTTGGCTACTATGAACAATTTCATCCCCAAAAACCCCTCTCGGAAAATATACACTTTCAAATATTTTCCAATGAAGACTATTTCATTGATTTTTCATCAACATTTATTGATTTAAATGTCGCGGTGAAGAAAAAGTCAGATAATACAACTCCAACTGCTGCCGACGGTCTCTCCTACGAGAACTGTATTGTACACAATCTATTCAAACAAATTAATGTATTTATTAATGGAACATTGGTGAGCACTAGCAATAATTTATCCAACTATGCAAGCTACATACAATTTATGATGATGACACCAAAGGCATACAAGGAGTTGAGAGGACAATCATTGGGCTATGAATATCGATCAGGTTTTGATACTGACGGTGAGTTGACTGCTGCAGTGACCCAAGAGTATCATCTGGTTGGAAAATTAAATCATGAGATATTCAATATATCCCAATGGCTACCCCCCAATGTCTAGATTGACACAAAGTTACAGCTGGCCCCATCGAATTTCATTTTGAGAAAAACACTTCCTGCAGCACCCGATGCAAATGTCATTATCACATCGGCAATTCTCCACGTCCGAAAACAACAAGTTATGAGCTCTGTTGCACTGGCAGTGGAAAAGCTAAGAGCCAATGGCAACAACATTAAACTTCTTGTCCCCCATACGATCACCAATCAACGTCACATTGCCACCGGCTCTCGTAGCTATAGAGATTCATCATTTATCAATGGAGAAATCCCATCAAAATTGGCTTTGACCTTTGTGAAGAGTGGCAGTGCTGTTGGATCCTGGACTGAATCCCCCCATGATTTTAATTTTTCGGTCTATCTAACCTTGTGTGCAAAGTGAATGGTATTCCACTGTACACTCTATCATTTGACAAAAAATCCTTTAGAACTCTGTACGAGTTGACCATGCAATCCCTAGATCATGACTCTCAACTATTTGAAAAAGGAATAACCGATTCAATGTTTTCAAAAAATCATGGGGTAATTGTATTGGATTTGTCTGGCACACAGGATATGAGTATAGTATGTACGGGGAGTGTGCGTTTAGAGTGTACATTTGCCGACCCATTGGCTGAGAGTATCACGCTAATATCACTGAGTCAATTTGAAACCTATTGGGAAATCACACCCGACGGCAGTGTTCTACTAGACTTAGCACCATGAACACAAACCAGATAATCAACGTATTTAGTATGGATCCATACATGTCCCAGTACAAGTCCTATTGCATACCTTCGGACTTCATTGAAAAAATTCCAAGTGTTAACAATACCCTAATCATTGTTAATAGCAGTCCATCGACTTTGAAGACCGGCCCTTGGCTATGCATATTTCAAACAGCAAAGAATATTGACTTTCTTGATCCTCTTGGCCTATCGTATAAATTCTACACTCCATACATGAGCAACTTTATTGAAAGCAGTGGGAAAACCATTATTCAAAATCAACGAAGAGTACAGGATTTAACGACTAAGACATGTGGCTTTCATGCACTACTCTTTTTCATTTTCAGATGTCGTGGCTACACCTACAAGCAGTTTTTCGAGATCTACGTTGACTTACCTCGATTGAACGACTTTCTAGTGGAAAATATACTTACAAGCGTATTTAATATTGATTTTAGTGCCCTACGAATAAAATATTCTAAAAATGTATGTGAAACATTTTATTAATAAATGATAAAAAAGTTTATATACTTGATAAAACGACTTTTCTACTCTTTAGATTTCATCTTCTACTAGGTATAGGTGTTTGTCGACAACAACTAGTGCAGGTAGATTATCTGAATTCACAGTGTACTGATCCTGATGTACTGCAATGTCAGGGTCACATTTTCTATAGTAGAGTGTAACTTCACTCTTGTCATATCTCTTTGTATAGTCAATGATACTATTCTCATTCATTCTATAGAATTCACATGTTTCAATTTGCTTATTTGAAGCAATTTCACAAACAGTGTCCTCAAGTGTCGAATCACATTCCGTCACAGCCAAATAAAAATCAGTGGGCTTATAATCATAACACCCATTGTCTTCACAACGATGACTTAGAAACCATATTATTTTTTTGTTCCAGCAGTTGAATCGTTGACCCGGTTCCTCCTCCCAGAACAATCTAAAACCACGACGATACCAATCTCGTAGCAATAAACTAAAATCACGGTTAGGATTCTTTCCAATCATACCGGGATATGTATTTTCCCACTGATTACATTTATCATAGTGGCAATTGGAGCATAGGATGCATAGCATACATTTATCATAGGATGAGAGTCACACACCTCTTCAATACAGGAATTACATTCTTAAATTTGTACAGCATATCCTTTATGCAATTTACACGGGTTGCATAATCTACACTTTTCATCATACTCATCAATCATTGTGCAATTCTCACATGATGACCAACTGTCCAGTGTGTACATACATAGCGGACATGTATGGAAGATTTTTTCATGTGTTGACACTCTCACTGCCACAATGAAACTGAGCTATCAACAACAAGAATTATCTGAGATAGAGAGAGAGAGGAGTAAATCATCCTTGAGCACCATCTTTCTCGTGAAAAAAAGTCCTAAATTTCTAAACTAATGTTTAAAAGCATATCCACAATATCATTTAACAGAATATTCACTTTTCCAGCAAAACATAGTTGCTTCTCCTGTTTAAACTTGCTTAATGATATCACGTATCTAGCATACATAGTGTCCCATTCAAGGCATAGTCTACAGCCAGCGGTTATTTTCACAGCCACATTGGGTACTCGTATATCGTTGCTGCTGCTGTCGGCTCCATCATTAATCTCCAATAATGTAAATGCACCACTCATTTTTTTTTCTCCACTAATATCTTCTCAAATAAACTATTCTCTCTGAATTCAATTCTCTTACTAATATGAATTGTAATGAAAACCATTCCTTTTATTCAAATCCCGACCACAAATCAAGTTATCGTATATGGAGTAACCTCCGCTCTCTGATTGGCTCCTAAAAAACGAATGTTGCCTCAAAAACCGGTTCGGTTGAGTTATATAATTACGAGCATACTCTCAAAACATGTTTGACTACATTATACCTTGCCAACTAACCAGTCTGGTAATCTACCTTGAAAGGTGCCATGGGAATTGCTATACGGGCATCAGAATTCCATATATACTTACTACTTGCCTTTTCGAAGTTTCTACGACAACTCCTTCGATACGAAGTGCACTGGTCTAAGACCACGAAAAAAAAAATAAATAATAATACATTGTGCTCACATCGTTATTTACTTAGGCAGCGCAATTGCACTGCCTATGAAAATGTCAATCCTTCCAATGACTTTTGACTATTAAAAAGGGCACAAACCCTTTTAATTTCCAATCGAATGAGCCCTTTTTTTTATAAAAAACATTTTTATAAACACCTTATATGCCCCCAGGGTATAACTTAAAACCCTTGCCCTAAGGGCTGGGGGAGGGGGTTGTCATCCTCAAAGACCTGATTTCCAGAACTTTCAACTACGTTGAAGAAAATTGCTATGTCAAAATTTTGATTGGATCCATTTTGGGAAATGGTGGACGTGAAGGAGGGGTTAGTTCCCTTCAATCACTTTCTACTATTAAAACAGGCACTAGCCCTTTCAATTTCCAATCAGTTGTGCCCTTTTTGAAGTTTCTACGACAACGCTTTCTATAAAAACCTCATATGCCCCCAGGGCATAACTTACAACCCTTGCCCTAGATAATTTTGGAGACCACACTGCCTTTCCATAACGATAAATAAAAGTTCAAATAGGGATAAAATCCTTTTAATAGGCAGTGATGATGATAAAAGTGATAGAAATTCACAAAAAATACCAGATATTTCGGTCACATATACAGTGACCGTCATCAGTAGTAAAACTAAAATAAAACAATTTAAAACAAAAGTTTATATACTAAATCAAATAACACTACATATTGTTTAAATCTCTAATTCTTTCAAAGCAAAGGCGGAAGCTATTCTCTTTGACCTTCTTGGATTCGGTTCATTAGCGTTCAATGATATAACATTTGGACAAAGTGCAACTACATTGGGTGAATTGAACTCTACTCTGTCAGATTTTAACAAATTATCATAGATAGAGTCCAGCCCATATTCACCTGTATCCCGATTCAAAGCAATATTCTTGAATAAGATTTTCTTTATTTCAAGAGTTTCACGAAAATTTTGCTTTAAACCCCGATCCCTAGAAATCAAAGAGACATTCTCGAAACAAAATAAAATGGTCTGGAAAATTAAAAAATATGTTCTGAAAGGGCTGAAGTGAAATCTTCAGACTTAGAATCTTTCTTTAAAGCCGAAGAAATAGAATCTTTGTGTTGTAATAATCTCATTTCCAAACTCTGGTTAGTACGTCCCACATATGAGCTTCCACAAGTACATGGGATCTGATAAACCCCACTTTGTTGCCCCAATGAAGTTAGATACTTCCCAGAATTTATAAAACTACCCAAAGTATTATTACTCTTTAAAGCTAACCTTAGACCAATGCTTTGTAAAATTCTTTTAAGTTTTTCACTTAGCCCGGGTACATATAATAAGGAACAAAAAACATCCTTCTCCCGAGTTGTCTCCATGACTTCCTTAGAAATCTCTAGAAAGCTTTTTCTTCTTTTTGAAAAAAAGTCTGGTTCATTAACCATTCTGGATACATGTTGCTTATTAGTATTTTCCTTAGAAAAGACAACTCCTCCTCAACAAATTTCGGAGAGCAAATACTAAAGATCCGATCAGTTAAAGAAATGATCAAACCAATTTTTACTTGGCGAGTGTGACCGGAACTATAAGACAAAAATCTATTGTTATTTGTCGGTTTTCTGTAAATTTTAAAATCCAGACTATTTTGATTTTTCAAAAAAAGAAAATCAAGGAAAGGAAGTTTCCCATTCTCTTCCAATTCAATGGTAAACTTTAAATCCCCTCCCAAACAATTAAGATGTTCCAAAAATCCTTTTAATTCCTCCTCCCCATAATCCCATACTGAAATAATGTCATCCATATACCGGCCCCAGAACATATGTTTTAAAAAATATGAATCTAACGCAATTGTTTCAATATTCTCCACAAAAATATTAGCTAATAAATGGGATAAAGGAGCCCCCATAGGTAAACCATTTATTTGTTCGAAATACTCCCCTCTAAATTGAAAAAAAAAATAAGAGAACTTATTGCACAACCTTACTAAATACATAATTACAGAAACTTCCAAATCTGTTTTGCCACTAATCAAATCCAAATTTCTTAACAGCTTTCCTTCTAGAAGAGTTTCGGCTGCTTCTACCTCAATATATTTGTGTACATTGATACAATGTCGAAGCTTGAAAGCAAAGAATCCGAAGAAATCACTTTTTTCAGTTTGTCAACCAAATTCGAAGAATTCTTAATATACGAAATTTGTGTAGACAAAAGTGGTTTACAGATTTACACTAACCATTTGCTCAAAACACTTGTTGGTGACCTTGTATTTGACACAATTGGTCGTAATGGTAGGTTAGGCTTATGTATTTTGGGAAGTCCATATAATTTAGGGCACAAGGAACTGCGTGGCAGGCATTTGTAATAGAGTTAAGGCGTAATTTTTCCTTCATCCTTTAAGCACTTCAATTCGTTCTTAAACTTATTTGTAAAAGAGTCTGTTGGATTATACGACATTTTATCAATGTCGACATTGTATTAATGTACACAAATATTGATGTAGAAGCAGCCCTGAGGGATGTGGGGGAGTGTCCTCCTCAAGAACATAATTTCTATTTGGAAATCAACTACGCTGAACAAAATGGTTATCTCCAAATGTTGAATGGATGTGTTTCGGGAAATGGTGGGCGTGGAAGGGGCTCTAGCTGCGTTCCGATCACTTTCGACTATTTAAAAATGGCACAAGCCACTCATTTCCAATTGAATGAGCCCTTTTGAAGTTTCTACGACAACTTCTTCGATACAAAGTGCCCTGTTTTAAAGGAAAAAATAATAAATAATACACTGTGCCAACATCGTTCTTACATGCCCCCAGGGCATAAGTTAAAGCCCTTGCACTGAGGGCTGTGGAGGAGTGTCCTCCTGAAAAACTTAATTTCTATCTGGAAATCAACTACGCTGAACAAAATCGCTATCTCATAATTTTGATTGGATGTGTTTGGGGAAATGGTGGGTGTGGAAGGGGTGTTTGTTGCCTTCAAATCACTTTCGACTATTAAAAAAAGGCACTTGCCATTTCAATTTTCAATCGAATGAGCCCTTTTTTGAGGTTTCTGCGACAACGCGTTCTATAAACTTTCAACCCAGGGCATAACTTTCAACCCTTGCACTGAGTGCTGTGGGGGGGGGGTCATCCTAAAACACCTTATTTCCAGAACTTAAAACTACTTTGAATAAAATGAATATTTCAAAATTTTGATTGGATGTGTTTGGGGAAAAGATGAGCATGAGAGGGGGGTTAGTTGCCTTCCAATCACTTTCGACTATCAAAAAGGGCACTAGTCCTTTGAATTTCCAATCGAATGAGCCTTTTTTGAAGTTTTTACGACACCCCCTTCTATAAAAACCTTATATGCCCCCAGGGCATAACTTACAACCCTTGCCCTGAAGGCTGTGGGGGAGTGTCCTCCTCAAAAACATAATTTCTATTTGGAAATCAACTATGCTGAACAAAATGGCTATCTCAAAATTTTGATTGGATATGTTTCGGGAAATGGTGCGCGTGGAACGGGTGTTTGCTGCCTTCCAATCACTTTCGACTATTAAAAAGGGCATAAACCACTCACTCCAATTTCCAATTGAATGAGCCCTGTTGTAAGTTTCTATGACAACTTCTTCGATACGAACTGCCCTGCTCTAAAGAAAAAAATAATACATAATACATTTTGCCAATATCGTATTTTTGGGCATACCTTAAAACCCTTGTCCAGAGGGTTGTGTTGGATTTTCCTCTTCAAAAACATATTTTCTATCTGGAAATCAACTACGGCGAACAAAATGGCTATCTCGAAATTTTGATTAGATGTGTTTGGGGGAATGATGGGCGTGGGGGGGGGCTAGTTGCCCTCCTATCACTTTTACCTATTAAAAGGGCACTAGTCACTCTAATTTCTAATTGAATGAGCCCTTTCCGAAGTTTCTTCTACGACACTCGTTCGATACGAAGTGCCCTGGTCTAAAACCAAGAAAAATAAATAAATAAATAATAATACATTGTAACAACATCGTGCTTTACTTAGGCAGCGCGATTGCGCTGGCTATGATTATTGAAAAAAGGATCGTAGGTAGAAAGTGACAAAAAAATGATTTGCCTTTCACTCGAGTGAAATGAAGCTAAAACTGCGACAAATAACATGAAGGATTGGTGCTAGTAGAGTAGTACCTTATACTTTGCTCTCTCTATGCTCCTTCCTGTGCTATTTGCTTACTTTACGTTCCTTGGCACCTTTCCAGAGCATGTACTTATGGATTTGCTTGGTTTTACGTTCCTTGGTGCCTTTCCAGAGCATGTACTTATGGATTTGGGTGGATTTATGTTCCTTTCTATGCTATTCTAAGGGTTTATGTTCCTTCCTATGCTATTTTAAGGGTTTATGTTCCTTCCTATGCTATTCTAAGGTTTTATGTTCATTCCTATGCTATTCTAAGGGTTTACGTTCCTTGGCACCTTTCCAAGCTATTCTAGGACGCTGTGTTCCTTCCAATGCTATTCTAAGGGTTTATGTTCCTTGGCACCTTTCCATGCTATTCTAGGACGTTGTGTTCCTTCCCATGCTATTCTAAGGGTTTATGTTCTTTCCTATGCTATTCTAAGGGTTTATGTTCCTTCCTATGCTATTCTAAGTGTTTATGTTCCTTCCTATGCTATTCTAAGGGTTTATGTTCATTCCTATGCTATTCTAAGGGTTTACGTTCCTTGGCACCTTTCCATGCTATTCTAGGACGCTGTGCTCCTTCCCATGCTATTCTAAGAGTTATGTTCCTTTCTATGCTATTCTAAGGGTTTATGTTCCTTCTTATGCTATTCTAAGGGTTTATGTTCCTTCCTATGCTATTCTAAGGGTTTATGTTCCTTCCTATGCTATTCTAAGGGTTTATCTTCCTCCCTATGCTATTCTAAGGGTTTATGTTCCTTCCAATGCTATTCTATGGGACCTCTACACGTGATTAAATACGTTTTGAAACTACATGCTATTCACTTGCCTTATGTGCCCTTGGTACCTTTCCGAACAAAGTGTAAAAAAAAAAAACATGTCTAGCAACTTCATTCATCATGATAGTGTATAAGGTTTGAAACCTACGCCTGAGGCACTACAGTTTGACATGCACATTGTAAAAAGCGAGCAGTACGAGTAGGGATTCCCCACTGGTTCCTGAAGTCTAGCTTGTTACACAAGTTTTGCTTCAATTCCACGTTTTCATGGATGCAACAATCAGAATTTTTTTTGATTGACATTTGCAAAAAGGGATAAGGGATTCGCAAATTAGACTGTACGAACGATCATTTTGAATAATAGGGAAAAAACAGAGCTAGATAACATTTGCGAATTGGATCGTATGGGGGACGTTGGAGAAAAAAGGGTTAAAGTGATTAGCAGTTAAGGTAACCTCAATGACGTTTGAACAGTGTTGTAAGTTTAAAATAGAGTCTAACGTTATAGTATACTATAAAGTTGATACTAAGAGAGATGTAGATGGCAAGAAAAGAATTTTAATAATGGATAGCTTTACTTCTTCGATATGTTCTGTATAATACACAAATGGCGTTTGAACAGTGTTGTTCAGTTTAAAATAGAGTCTAACGTTACAGTATACTAAAAGTTGATACTAAGAGAGATGTAGATGGAAATAAAATAATTTTAATAATGAAATTCAGAACAAACCCTAGAAATCCTTTGCAAATCAGGTAGTAAGTGTGTATGTGAGTACGAACCATCAAGGATCATAAGCACCAATGACCCTAACCAGCAGAGACACCAACCCCCCCAAAGGTCTCCTATCCCAAACTCGAAGGGCGCCCACCTCCCCTCCAACTTTTTGATCCCCTCCCCCCATTTTTTTGGAATTTTTTTTTTCGATTTTTTTTTAATTTGTTTCTATTATTTTCTTTTTTTAGCATGATATGTTTTTCAACTTTTTTACATGTCTTCGAATTAGATGAAACATACTTAAAACCAAACAAAAAATCATAGTTACATTCTATTGATTTTTCAAAGTTCATTTGAATTTCTTTCGTTGAAAATGCAAGAGTTGGAATATTTCAGTAGTGTTTTTTTTGTGGTTTACCTTGTCACACTTACATTCTCTTGATTTTTTAAAGTTCATTTTGGATTTCTTACATTGAAATGCAAGAGTTGGAATATTTCAGTAGTGTTTTGTTATGGTTTACCTTGTCAGAGGTACATTCTCTTGATTTTTCAAAGTTTCATTTTGGAATTTTTCGTTGAAATGCAAGAGTTTGAATATTTCAGTAGTGTTTTGTTATGGTTTACATTGTCACAGTTACATTCTATTGATTTTTTCAAAGTTCTTTTTGGATTTTTTCATTGAAATGCAAGAGTTGGAACATTTCAGTAGTGTTTTATTGTGGTTTACCTTGTCACACTTATATTCTCTTGATTTTTCAAAGTTCATTTGGATTTCTTTCGTTGAAATGCAAGAGTTGGAATATTTCAGTAGTGGTTTGTCGTGGTTTTATACCTTGTCACAGTTACATTCTCTTGATTTTTCAAAGTTCATTTGGATTTCTTTCGTTGAAATGGAAGAGTTGAAATATTTCAGTAGTGTTTGTTGTAGTTTACCCTGTCACAGTTACATTCTATTTATTTTTCAAAGTTTATTTTGGATTTCTTTCGTTGAAATGCATGAGTTGGAAACATCATTTTTCGGTTATGTCGGACAATTATTTTTATCTAGGAAATATCTGAATGCGTTTAAGGTATAGTACAAATGGCTTGCAAAAAAAACACGAATATACTATCAGAATGAATAAATTCTTTATCAACATCCGTTGTTGGATATGTCATTATGCAAAAAAAAAAATTATAAGTAAGTAAAAAAAGTAAGTAAGTAACAAACTCTTTCTTGAATTCACCTCTTGGATACACAATACAGAAATTTTATTCAGGGAAATTATGAAAAAAAAATGAGCAAATTCTTTATTAACATTCATTATCGATTGATGTCGCTTCCTAGACAGACGATACAGCAATTTCACAAAATCTAAGTATAGGAGTATGATTCAATTCCATATCAACATTCATTTCTCGGATACATAGGAAAAAATTGACAAAAAAAAAAAAATATAAGTGTTAGAGTGAATAATTTTTTTTTATCAACATTTTGTCAGATACATCGGATAAAATTGACAGAATCTAAGTGTCAGAGTGAATAAATTTTTTTTTATCAACATTCTTTCTCAGATACATCAAATAAATTGACAAAATCTACATTTCCGAATGAATAAATGCGTTAACAACATCATTTTATCGGATATATCCGTTAAAATTGACAAAATCTAAGTATCAGAGTGATTAAATTCTATATTAACAACCCTTTCTGGAATACATGGGATAAAATTGAAAAAATCTAAGCGTCAGAGTGATATAAATTTTCTTATACTAATATCTAATGTCAGATACATCGAATATAATTGACAAAACCTAGGTATCAGAGTGATAAATGCTTCATCAGCATCCTTGTCGAATACATCGGATAAAAGTGACAAAATCTAAGTACCAGCAAGTGAATAAATTCATTTTCAACATCAGTTGTCGGATACTTCAGTTAAAATTGACATGTCGGATAAAATAGACAAAATCTAAGTGTCAGAGTGAAATTTTTTTTCCTCAACATCTTTTGTCAGATACATCAAATATAATTGACAAAATCTAAGTGTTATAGTGAATCATTTTTTTATCACATCCTCTGTCAGATACATCGGATAAAATTGACAAAATCTAAGTATCAGACTGAATAAATGCTTTATCAATATCATTTGTCGGATATGTCGGACAAAATTTTTTTATCAAGGAAAATACTGAATGCGTTTAAGGTATAGTACGAAGGGCTTTTGCAAAAAAACACGAAAATACTATCAGAATGAATAAATTCTTTATCAACATCCTATGTTGGATATGTCATTATGAAAAAAAAAAAAATGTAAGTATGTAAAAAAGTAAGTAAGCAACAAACTGTTTCTTGAATTCACCTCTTGGAAACACAATACAGAATTTGATTCAGGAAATTATGAAAAAAAATGAAAAAATTCATTATTAACATTCATTATCGATTGATATCGCTTCCTAGACAGACATTACAGCAATTTCACAAGATCTAAGTAACAATAAGAGTGATTAAATTCTATATCACATTCATTTCTCGGATACATAAGAAAAAGTATCACAAAATCTAAGTGTTAGAGTGAATAATTTTTTTTATCAACATCCTTTCTAAGATACATCAAATAAAATTGACAAAATCTAGATTCAGAATGAAATAAATGCTTTAAAACATCATTTATGGATATGTCGGATAAAATTGACAAAATCTAAGCATCAGAGTGATTAAATTCTATATCAACAACCCTTTCTCGAATAGATGAGGATAAATTGAAAAAATCTAAGCGTCAGAGTGAATAAATTTTTTTACCAATACCTGTAGTCAGATACATCGAATATAATTGACAAAATCTAAGTATCAGACTGAATAAATGCTTTATCAGCATCTTTTGTCGAATATATTGATAAAAGTGACAAAATCTAAGTACCAAAAAGAATAAATGCATTATCAACATCATTTGTTTCGGATACGTCAGTTAAAATTGACGTGCCGTATAAAATTGTCAAAATCTATGTGTCAGAGAGAACTTTTTTTCTCAACATCTTTTGTCAGATACATCGAATATAATTGACAAAATATAAGGGTTAGAGTGAATAATTTTTTATCAACATCCTCTGTCAGATACATCGGATAAAATTGACAAAATTTAAGTATCAGACTGAATAAATGCTTTATCAAAATCATCTGTCGGATATATCGGACAAAATTTTTTTTATCAAGGAAATATCTGAATGCGTTTAAGGTATGGTACGAATGGCTTGCAAAAAAACACGAAATGGCTATCAGAATGAATAAAATTCTTTATCAACATCCGTTGTTGGATATGTCATTATGAAAAAAAAAATTGTAAGTAAGTAAAAAAGTAAGTAAGTACAAACTCTTTCTTGAATTCACCTCTTGGTTACACAATACAGAAATTTAATTCAGGAAACTATGAAAAAAATTTGAACAAATTCTTCATTAATATTCATTATCGATTGATGTCACTTCCTAGACAGACAATCCAGCAATTTTCCCAAAATCTAAGTGTAGGAGTGATTCAATTCTATATCAACATCCATTCCTCGGATACATTGGAAAAAGTTGACAAAATCTAAGCGTTAGAGTGAATAAATTTTTTTATAAACATCCTTTGTCAGATACATCGGATAAAATTGACAGAATCTAAGTGTCAGAGTGAATAATATTTTTTATCAACATCAAATGTCCAGATACATCAGATAAAATTGACAAAAGCTAAAGTAACAGAAAGAATAATATTCGTTTTCAAAGTTATTATCGCATACGTCAGATAACAGTCATAAATCCAAGTTCAATTCATTTTGACTTCA